>JAJJWX010000734.1:600000-854581 GCA_023529315.1 Papaver bracteatum
ATCTCAGTTCATCTCACCCTCTCTCTATCATTTTTGAGTCCTTATATAGGCAAATGAATCAATAGAAGACAACCATGATTCACGTGCAAGATCATAGTTGACGAATTCTGTTTCAGTTTGTCCTATTCGCTAGGCTATTTGGAGCTGTTTCTATCTGTCGTGCTGCTGCTTGATTCTTCGCGATCTTCCTCTATTATCGTGCGGTCATTCTTCGCCTTGTTTATTGTTATATCTTCATGCTTAAGGTTGTTTTGTCCAGGGTGAAGTTGTATATTTGTCTTGTGCGATTTCGCCCCTACATTTTTCCTATTCTCGCGTTATTCTTCTCCAAGTCGAATAATGCGAGAATTCCGGTCAAACTTCGCATCAGTCCTGTCTTTTCATTTTCTCTGCCTTACCCGATACACTCCCGTAATTTCCGCGTAACTGTTACACGTGTTGACGATTTTTTCCTTTTAAAAGCGGCATGTCTTTACTGATTTTCTTCGGATAAATATACAGGAGAGAGGTAAAAGGGAAAAGTTTTTGTTTTATTTTTCTATTGTCCTCTCCTTCCGTTCATCATCTTCTTCCAAACTCGTGTCCTTTTCTTCCAAGTTCTTCAATTTTGATTCTACTTCATGGCAGATCAAGATGTGTCCGTTCCCGCTACCGTTGCTACATCATCTTCACGGTATCTCAATTTTGCCTTAGCTTTTTACATTTTACGCTTCTGTGATATGATCATAATTTCTAACAAGGTTCTTGTCGATGACAAATTTTCATTTACAGTAGCTACTGAGATTACTATGGATAAAGATGGCCCTGAGCAACAATCTATAGAAGAATGTCGTGAAAGACATGATTGGCCAAAATTAGAGCTGTCAACGGGGCAAGCTAGGGTCAACCCGGCCCTAGCTTGTCAACCCGTTGACAACTTAGGGTCAACCCTAGCCCTAGTCCTATTCATCTACAAGCCCAAAATCCCAACCCTAGCTTGTCCGCGGGTTGGCTCTGACTCATGTTACGGGTTGGTGGTAAATTTGCAATTTACTATTTACGTAATAAAAAGATAAACCACCACAGGTGACAAGTCTAAATACTTAAAATCTCATACGAAAATAGATTACGAGACTCTGAAATGCAACTAAAACAACATGATTGAAATGAACCAAACCAAAGTTGTGGAAGTATGGAATGGAATACATAGTTACATACATATATAAAAACAAAAAATGCAAACTTCCACTTTTACAGTAAGTGCCCACAACGATACCGTCTAAAACACTTCATCACTAGTGAAAATGAGACCATAATAACAACCATTTCCTGCACAAAAAGTATCATATTCATTAATAAGGATATAGGCTTGTGTCTCCATTCATACCTAAAGTCTAAAACATTTCTACTAACTTTGAAATCTTGAATCACAACCTAAGACGCTCCGGTATGGATCTGTAATTTTGCGACAAAAAGTAAATCAAACAAAGGGATGTGTTTATGTAAATAAATAGAATTTGCATAATTACCCGCTTTAAATCGCTGCTTGATCGGATACTATTAGACGCATAAGAACTTACTGCCTCGTTGTTTGCTAGCTCAAATGCCAATACATCCTCACTAATATCACTATCTTTCACTTCCTCAACATCAGTTGATGCAGCTCCTACATATAATTGAAAATAAGTAAATATCAATCTCACATATACTGTTAAATACACTTGCAACTACTTTAAAGATTAGTCAAAGACTTGTCGACTTACCAATTCCATATATCCAATCACGAGTTGTTATCAATGCCTCGGCACTTTCAGGTGATAAGGAGCTACGATATATGTCAAGCACCCTTCCCCCAAGGCTAAAGGCAGATTCCAAAGCAACAGTTGAAATAGGAATTGCTAAAATATCAGTTGCCATTCTTGTAAGATTTGGGTATCGTAGTTCTTGACTTCTCCAATACTTCAAGATGTCAAAATCTTTCGATATTGAGCCTGATGACTCACTTAGATATTGTTCCAGTTCTGAATTGTTAGATTGCTGGCCACCATTTTGTTTTGCTGCGGCAAATTCCTGCATCAAAAAAATTGAAAACTTAACTACCAGTTCAACATGGACAGTTATAGAAATGTTCAAGCAGTCAAATTAATGAAATATCACCTGAAAGAAAGCACTTCCTTTGTGGCCAGTATTCCCACCATTTATAAGACCCGAATTCTGAGTTTCATTGGATGTAGAACCTCTTAAAGTTGATGCCGTATGATATTCTTTATAGAGTGCTGCCATCCTTTTTTTGATAATATCAACTTCCTTATTCATTTCACGCTCAGTAGGATACACCTTTTGGAAAGTAAACTCTACAAATTCAAACTTCAATCTAGGGTCTAAAACTACTGCCATTGCCAATATTGGACTCAATTTTTTCCAATACTTGGCAAATTTTTCTTGCATTTTCTTTGCCATGTTTCGATGAACTCAATTTCATTAGTTCTCTCTTGCTCTAATAATACTTTAATCGACAAACCCCATCGAAGTACAAATTCGAAGTAGGATACTTGTTTCCAGAGAATAGAGTTGTGAGGTCATAAAAGACCTTGAGAAACTTCGTGACCACTTTGATTTGCTCCCATTCTTCTCCGTTAGGAGACTCTGCATAGTCAGGGTCCACCAACCTCAAATGAGTAAAGACTTTTTCATATGAAATACAACTTTGCAACATAAGATAAGTAGAGTTCCATCGTGTTTTGACATCTTGCCGAACACCCATCTTCACCGACATTCCTAAATGTTGACAAGTATCCAAGAAATTTTGTTTTCTTCTTTGTGAACCTTTAAGGTACTTCACTGCTAACCTTATCTTGATTCTGCTTTGGATCAATCTCTGTCAGTCCATCCTTTACAATAAGATTTATTATGTGAGCACAACAACGTATATGAAAGTTTCTTTTCCCAGTTTCCGACATAACATTCCTTGCAATGAATCGCCTCTTCATAATTTTAACACATGAAGTATTTGATGTTGCATTATCAAAAGTGATGCTGGTTACTTTTCCTTCAATTCCCCAATCATTTAACATAAAAAATAACTTATCAGAGAGTGCCAGACCAGTATGGGGTGGTGGCAGTGGAGAAAAATTCAAAGAAACTACGCAATACCCAATCTTGATCAACAAAGTGAACGGTTAAACTTATGTATCCAGTGGTGTTGACGGAGGTCCACATGTCTGATGTTAATGACATTTTACCTGGAGCACATTGCAATCTCTTGCGAATAACTTCTTTTTCTAACTTATGCATTTTAAGAATATCAAACCTTGTAGTATTCCTTGATATGGTTTCAACATCAACATTTAGATAACTACATAACTCCCTAAATTCAGGCCATTCTACACAATTAAAGGGAAGATTTTTACCAATAATTAGTCTCGCAACTAATTCCCGAAACTTTGATTGATCAATTTTCCGTGCACGAGTAGCCATTTCTCCATTATTTGCAGATAACAAAAGTTGCCCCACATCTTGCATCTTCAGTCTAGGGCACTTAGTTAAATGCCTTGACAAAGTAGATGTTCCTCCTTTCTTCTTGTCATAAGCATATTCACGCTTACAGTGCTTGCACGTTGCCTTTTCTTTACCATTGTATCTCGTGACCAATCAAAATCCTTCCATACTATTGATGTAAGTTTCCTTTTCCTTGAAGCCTGCTCTTGAACTGTCATTGACTCCACTACCGTGATATCCTCTTCACTCATGACATCGTCATGGTCTTCTTCAACTGACATTTTATGAAGCTACATAAGAAATTCGAAAATCAAAATTAGTAAGCCTTGAGCTACATCAATCATCATAGATTCACAGGGGGCTTGAGGCTAGAGCTGTAAATTTAAAGTACACTAATTTAAAAGCCAAACAACATGTATAGAAGAAGCTTATCTCTTTTCAATGTAAAAGGAGGGTAGCACACCGTAATTAATGTACCTTAGTACTCAGTTCAAGGTATACAATGAACATAAAATAAGCTTTCCACTTTTTCTCACACTAATTTGGGTGGATTGGTACAAGGATTTAAACTGGGTTCATAGTTTAATTCAGTTTTGGCTTGGATTTGGGATTGTTTTGCTCATGGATAATCAATTCAAAACTGATGTAGTTGTCACGAAAACAGCCAACAAAGTGTTGTTTTATTACCTGTGTATGTCAAGGATTGTTTGGGCTGTCTAGATCTCGAAATTGCAGGGATTAAAATACATATAAAGGAGCTAAAAATATAGATGAAATACACCTCTCCACAACCGGAGTTATGCCTGCAACGCAACCTGTTTGATAAAAGTGCAGAAAGATGAATTTGAGACGATCAATAAACTCAAATTTCTTTAAATAATTACGGACTAAGAGATCAATAAACTCAAATTTTGGAATTAATAAACTTAGAACTACTCACCTTTTTTAGGGAAAGTAGAAAAGTATAATCAATCTGCCAATCTTTTCTTTTTCTTCTTCGACAGTTCTAGTGTAAGCTCCCCTGAAAATCAAATCGAATACAAAATTGGTCAATACAAAATCGAATCAAATCAAATCGAATTAATACACATCAAAATCGATTTGGTTTTAGAACGTTAGAAGTGAAAACAAAAGAACAAAAGAACAAAAAGGAGTGAAAAAATAACAAAAAGGATGAATCTATTTGGTTTTAGATAGAATCAGTGAAATTAGTTCACCACTTTCTTTACCAGATTCAGATCTAGAACTGGATTTGGGAAGAGAAAATATCTTTTCTCTATTTTTTCCTCTGTCTTCTATCAACATCACAGGTATAGATAAGAGATGGGTAACCATTTACCTGGGTAGCAGGTAAAATGTTACCATTACCTCCGATTATAGGTTAAATTTAGATACTAAATATAACCCCATCATTTTTGACGGGTTGGCTGGTAACCCGCGGGTTAGACCTAGCCCGGCTTGTTTTCTAGTAGGGTTGTATATGCCAACCCTAACCCGGCCCGTTTAGGAAACAAGCCGGGTTAGGTCTAACCCGCGGGCCGGGTTACAAATTGACAGCTCTAGCCAAAATGGAAGGGCGCCATTAAAGCAAAATTAGTCTCTCTTACTAACCGCAATGTTTTAGGACCTGCAATCCTAACACCTAAAAATGTCAACCTAGTTGGTTGCAAATGGGTGTTCGTAAGAAAACTTAATGAGAGAAATGTATTTGTTCGCTATAAAGCGATACTTGTAGCATAAGGTTTCTCGCAGAGACCTGGGATTGACTACGAAGAAACATATTTCCCTGTTATGGATGCTATTACGTTCCGATACTTAATTAGTATGGAAGTCTCTGAAGGACTTGATATGCATTTGATGGATGTGGTTACAACATATCTGTATGGAAAATTGGATACAGATATACATATGAAAATAAAAGAAGGATTTACATTGTCTGAAAACAAACCATGCCATATGTATTCGCTTAAACTTAACAGAGCTTTCTATGGGTTAAAGAAATCTGGACGAGTGTGGTATAATCGTCTAAGTGAATATTTGATAACTAAGGGATATGTGAATGATCCTATTTTCCTATGTGTCTTTATAAAGAATACCACAATAAGATTTTCTATTATAGCTGTATACGTTGATGATATCGACTTAGTTGGAACTCCTGAAGAACTCATAAGGAAATTGAATGCTTAAAGGGATATTTTGGGATTAAGGATCTTGGAAAAACAAAGTTTTGTCTTGGCTTGCAGATCGAGCACTATCAGAGTGGCATATTTGTTCACTAGAAGATATATACTGAGAAACTTTTAAAACGTTTCAATACGGATAAATATTATCCACTTAGCAATCCTATGGTAGTAAGATCTCTTGACACTAAAAATGACCTTTTTCATCCGAATGAAGAAAAAGAAATTCTTCTCCAGAAGTACCATATTTGAGTGCAATTGGTGCACTACTGTATCTTGCACAATATACTAGACCTGACATTTCTTTTGAAGTTATTTTGTTAGCAAGATTCATCTCTGCTCCAACGAAGAGACATTGGGCAGGTGTAAAACATATCTTTTGATATCTTCTGGGTACTACAGACTTGGGATTGTTTTACTCAAAAGATGTATCCCATTCTTCGCAATTAGTGGGATATACAGATGCTGGTTATCTCTCCGATCCACACAAAGCCATTTCTCAAACTGGATATGTGTTTACGAGTGGCGGTACTACAATTTCTTAGAGATCGTGTAAGCAGAGCTTTTCCACTACCTCATTCAACCACTCCGATATTATCGCCCTCCATGAAGATAGCAGATAATATGTATGGCTAAGATCATTAATCACCCATCTCTGAAGTTCATGTGATTTACCTTATTTCACGAAAGTACCAACTATCATCTATGAAGATAATGCACCATGTATCTCACATATAAAAGAAGGTTACATCAAGGGTGATCGAATAAAGCATATTGCACCAAATCTATTTTATTCTCACCATCTAGAAAAAAATAAAGAGATATGTATCCAGAAGATACAGTCGTGTGAAAACTATCCATATTTATTCACCAAGTCTTTACTAACAACAGTCTTCAAAAAGCTAGTTTATGGAATCGAGATGCGGCATCTGTATAAGCAGTAAACTTTGTACAACTTTAATCAGGGGGAGTTAATCTTGGATTTAGACAAATTGTACTATTTTTCTTTCGTCAAGGTTCTGTGCCTTCAGGGTTTTTCCTTGTCAAGTTTTAATGAGGCAACTTGTGCGTAACTTTTTTTTTTTTTGGCATTGTACTCTTTTCCCTTTGTTCGGGATTTTTCCCTCTAGGTTTTTCCCGTCAAAGTCTTAACGAGGCAATCACATAAAATGATGGATATCCAAGAGGGAGTAATATATAATTAATAAGGGTGTTGTTTGTAGGTGAAAATGGTTTCTGCTGATTTCGGTAATTTCGGGTGTGCGGATGAGAAACAATTTAAACCCTAAATAATTTACTACAAGGGAGTACTTTAGATTTGAGAGAGAAATTTGTACAAATCCAGCCTAAACCAAAAAATGGCCGTTCCGGACTTGCTTCGGTCACAAAGTGGAGGAGAATGGGTTGGTTTTGGGGAGGGAAGCAAGGAAAGTGGTGAGAACAGAATAGTTGATTCTGGAAGAGTAGTTTTGTTACTACGACTTGTATCAGAAAAGTGGGAAGGCTAACAAATGGTAAGCTAGCAAGTATTTTTTGAGTGTTGTATATTCCCGAATGAACTTGTTGTTCTGTAGAAATAGGTAAGACCTATTTATACAAGTCGAAGTGAAACGTACTCTGGTCTCATTAAGGGATGGATAAATGGGTAAGTAAATGGGAGGAGGTGATAACCGCATGCATGGAATTGATGTTCCATAAAACCGTTAACGTATGGAATTGATGTTCCATAAAGTGGTTAACACATGGAATTAATTGTCAGGCGTTTCACTATTAACTCTCTATATTTACTAACCACCTCACCCTTATGACACCTCCTTATGACGGGCGTAGTGTACGCCGCACGCTGTAAACCGCAAAACCAATACCCAAAGAGGATCCCCCAGTTTGTGATATGTGTTTGATGTCTCGAATGTTTTTATGGAAAACATATGGCACGTCGTTGTTTCCTGGAAAGTCGAGCTTGGGATACTTGGTAGCTTGGTGACCTTCGACGGTCGAGATCTTGCATCTTAAGAGGAAGGTATCCGTTGATCGTCGCACGCTTTCGTTCGTTGGTGTCCGCATAGGGAAGTCCAGCATGGTAGCGCGGCTAAGATGGCATGTCGTTGGCATGGCATGGTTTTGCGAGGCCAAACTTAGGTTTTCGGGCCAAAGGTTACCACGCGTTGTCTGGTAACCTTGGACAACCAGGATTTGCTCCTGGTTGGTGTGGTTGGCATGATTTTCCATTTGCATATAGGTGTGGCTAGCATGGTTGGCATGATTTTACATTGGCACATAGGTGTGGCTAGCATGGTTGGCATGCTTTGGCGCTGTTGGTGTGGCTAGCATGATTTTCCTTTGGCACAGAGGTGCGGCTAGCATGGTTGGCATGCTTTAGCACGGTTGGTGTGGATGGCATGATTTTCCATTGGCACAAAGGTGCGGCTAGCATGGTTGGCATGCTTTGGCGTGGTTGGTGTGGCTGGCATGATTTTCCATTGGCACACGTGGGAATTGGGGTTTGGATTGTCGTAACCCTAATTGAAAAAGATACCCCGGTAATTATTTACTGACACGTTAAAGATTTCAATAAATGCGCCTAATAAATGATTATTACTTAAATATTGTAACGTCACTGTCTACTAGGGTTTAGTTTTTTATGATTTTAACCCTAGGCTAAAAGCCACCATCAACATTAAGTCCCCTGCTTAGCTTGGAACATGTGCCTTGTTGCGAGGTAAGCATATGATGGTTACAAATAAGGACGGAATCTAGACGTAAATCATTGCAAAAATGGTCAAGAAAATTCGACTAACCTTTTTGATGGGTGAAGAGAGTTTTGGCTTCCCGTGTTGGCGGCCATGCGTAAGTTGTACTGGGGATGAAAACCGTGGAGTGGTGAGACAAAAGTTTTCGGCTTGGTATGGACGTACATCACGGAGGCACAGCGGGCACGATATTGGAAGGTGAAGCATAGCGGATGGCTTGGCACATGGGGCCAAGAAGTGGCGTGGTCTTGGAGAGGCAAAGCATGGCAGACGGTTTGGCATGTGGGGCCAAGGAAATGTAACGAACAGCTTGGCATGGTGCGACCATGGTGAGGCGAGGCGTGCACGGACGGCTTGGATATTTTTTTCATGGGCCCAGTTGCCTCTTTTCCATACTTTTTCGAGATGTAAGTAGAATCCGAAATCATTACATCCGGTAAGTTTGCACAAATCCCAGTATGACTAGGTGTCTTTAGGGCCAGGCTTTGGAACGCGAGGCAGAGCTGCTAGCATAGACTTGGAATGAAAGGGATTTGTCAGTACCAATGGGCTTGGAATGGGCGTGGGCTGCTTGGCATAGCATGGCGTCGGTAATAGAAGTGCGGCAAGGGGAAACATAGGTTGCTGGAAAGGCTCTAACATGGTCCACTGGCAAGGCGTTGGCATGGGAAGAGCGGATTGTCCTAGATGGCGCGGAGTATTAGCATTGGCTGGCATTAGCATGAAATGCGCGGATTGTTGCAAAAATTGAATGTGGAGCGTTGGCAAGAATGACACTAGCAAGGAAAGCGCGGATGTCTTGGGAGTGGCAATGCTTGCTCTTGTGTGATCGATTGCCTTTCTTCATGCGCGACTTTAACATGGAATTATTTCCTTATTCAAAGATCTTTTTCGAGATGTAGGTAGCATCTGAAATCCTTTTATCTGGTAGCTTTACGCAAATCCCAGTATGATTGGGTATCTTCAGGGCTAGGCTTTGGAACGCGAGGCGGAGCTGCTAGCATGGAATTGGCATGAAGGGGACCCATTAGAACTGACGGGCATGGAACGGGTGTGAGCCGCTTTGTAAAGCGCTTGGAAAGGATTGACGCTAGTAAGGGAAGCGCTTGTGGTTTAGGGTTTGACACGCCAAAACCCTAATTAGCGGACTTTACTAGAATCGCTGACAGTGAAAATTGCGGGAATATTTAGGTTTCGATCTTGCTTAGGAGGTGAAAACGGCCCGACAGTGAATATCAGGAAGAAGTCAGGAGGGATGTTGCGGGCCAGGGGTGGCATAGTCATGCGTCAGTCACCTATTCTCTTTCATGGAGTAAGAAGGAATATTCATTTTGTTCAAGCTCTAAAAACTTTGTCCGCATGAAAAGAGGTATCGACCCTCTTCTGTTCTTCTACTATTCGTCTGGATCCGTGTTTTCATCTGTAGTGTATATCTAGTGGATTCCAAAAATTTACCAAAACGCCGATGTATTCATGGGATGGATGGATGAAATATATGCTCGGAAACGATCACGTCCGGGATAATCTTGGAGATTGTGGTTGCGTCATCGGTCAATCCTCGGTTTTGGGTTGTTCAGGGCCTGGAATTTCTGATCGTGATGATGATGTGTTATGAATGCTTATATTGTCGAAATCTTCCGGCGCCACAGGATAAAATAGATGAGTTGGGAGACGTTCCGTTGCCGACGTATTGCCATCAAAGTCTTCAAGGACTTTGTTCCAAGTGACATCCTTCGAACCATCTTCTGAATCTTGGACTATCCTTAGTTGTGTTCTTTTGGAGTCTTCGGTGCATATGTACGGCTTCATGTTGAGAAATTCTTGTGTAAAACTTCGACAGTGATGATGTTGAAATTAGAAATAATCTGGTTGAGGGGAGTGAAAGCATCTCATGATGGTAGTACCCTACTTTCACCGCATCGCCTTGAATCTGATGTGTAGCCTACTTTCACCGCATCGCCTTGAATCCTTGTTCACGGGATTTGATACAAGTTTGTTGTACTCTTCTGAATGTGACGCTGGGATGCACTTTGACGAAATATTCTGGATAGGGAAGAGGCAGGAATGTGTGAGTTATGTAATTTATCGTGGATCCCTCTGTTTCTTCAAGAAAATATTTCAGCCGCGTCTCTGGAATTTTCTCGTGAGTCTTTGACGGTCGTCGGGAAGGACTGCGATGAGCAGTCCCCAGTCGCATTTTTCTTTATTTTTGAATTTGTTTTCCTATGAGAAGGCTTGGGATACTCCACGGCTTTGTAAAGTGTTGAAGGCGTCTTCTATACAGAGAGGTGATGATATTCTTGCGCTGCACCCTTGAATATTAGGTGATCTTGTTGTGGCTATGGCCTTTTGGTTGACTGTGTCTTCTGAGATTTGGAAGTGAAGGGATCCCGTGTATATCCTCAGTCCTCAAGTATGGTTTACATGTTTCCATCTTTGTAGTAATCGCTGCTGCGGTGAAGCTCTGGATGGTCTCAACGAATGAGCGACAACAGTTCTTGGTCGGAGATGTAATCAGGAGAGACTACATAGTCGTTGTAACAAAGTAGGTTGGATAGAATTGTATGGGAACCCATGGAAGTAATGGATTGGATGGATGCGTAAGTGAGCAAAACTGTCCATGGTCACGAGTTTTGGCTGGATGGACCAAAGGGCGGCCATGACTACGAAGATTGGTTGGCTGAATATGTTCATTGACATGGTGAGCGTGGTGGTATGACCCTTTGCAAGAAGAAGTGGCGTTGAAGTAGCTTCAGCTCTTAGAGAGGATGTTGAAACTTATGGAGTAAAAATGCTGGAGTTTCGTCTTCGGATCCTAGAGCAGCTTATGGAGATGTTTATGGGTAAAAATCATTTCTGCCGATTTCGGTAAATTTGGTAGGTGGGTGAGAAACTGGTTCAAACCCTAAATAAATGTGCTACACGTTGAGCACTTTTAGGTTCGATAGATCAATCTGTACAAGTCCGGACTAAACCAAGAAATGGTTGTTCCAGACTTGCTTCGGTCACAAAGTGGAGGAGAAGGGTTGATTTGGGGAGGATAGCGAAGAAGGGTGTTGAGACTAGAGAGTTCTGGAAAGGTAGTATCTCGACTTGTATCAAAAAAGTATAAGCTTAGGAAGCTTGCAAGTGATGGAAGCTTTTGAGAGAGCTTGCAAAGTGGCTATCTGATAGTGTTGTCTTTTTTCTGACCAAGACCTGTTGTCTGGTAGAAATAGGTGAGACCTATTTATACAAGTGATATCGAACGTACCCTGGCCTCATTAAGGAATAGAGTAAAGTTGCGAATTAAATAGAGGAGGTGGTAACCGCAGGTGTTTATGGTGAAAACGTTTTTCACCATTACTGTCTTATTTAATTGACCGCTTTTATTCCTTTTCACGCCGTTCTTATTACGAGCGTAGTGTACGCTGCATGCTGTGACCGCCAAACCAAAACCCCAAGAAAGTATCCCCCAGTTTATGTTGATGTCTCGTGTGTTGGTCCCACCTTGAGTGCTAGGGGTGCGTGTGGCATATGCCAATGGCATGTGCGGAATGCCTTTGTTGCGGGTTGCACCTCGAGCGCAAGTGGAAGTGTCAGAGCTGCTATTGGCGTGTCTGGCATATGCCAATGGGGTGTGTGGAATGCCTTGGTGGTAGGTTGTACGTTGAGTGTAAGTGGCAATGCCAGAGATGCTAGTGGCGTGTGTGGCATGTGCCAATGGCAGGTATGGAATGCCTTGGTGTTAGGTTGTACAGTTTGCAAGTTAGGATACCAGCGTGGGTTTTGGCATGTGCCAATGGCATGCGTGTCCAACTTGGATCATGGCCTAGTAAGAAAAGTTACCAGCGAGCGTGTTGGCATGTGCCAATGGCATGCTCGGCCATTAGGGCCACGGTTTGGTAAGGAAAGCTACCAGCGAGCATGTTGGCATGTGCCAATGGCATGCTCATCCATTAGGGCCACGTTTTGGTAAGGAAAGTTCCCAGCGAGCATGTTGGCATGTGCCAATGGCATGCTCGGCCATTAGGGCCACGGTTTGGTAAGGAAAGCTACCAGCGAGCATGTTGGCATGTGCCAATGGCATGATCGGCCATTAGGGCCACGGTTTGGTAAAGAAATCTACCAGCAAGCATGTTGTCATGTGCCATGGCATGCTCGGCCATTAGGGCCACAGTTTGGTAAGGAAAGCTACCAGGGAGCATGTGGGCATGTGCCAATGGCATGCTTAGCCATTAGGGCCATGGTTTGGTAAGGAAAGATACTAGAGAGCATCTTGGCATGTGTGGCCTAGGTTGCACGGTTTGCAAGCCTAGGTGCGGGAGCTACTTTGGCATGGCGTGGCTAGGGCCAAGGTAAGGGTGTTTAGCTTGGGCCAAGGTAAGGGTGTTTGGCTTGGCGTGACCAGCGAATCTAGGGCCAAGGCAGAATGTGTTCAGAATGGCGCGGAAAGATTAAGCTACCACTAGTAGAAAAATCAACATAGGTGACATTTCAAAACTGTCACTATATCAATTCCATGACGGTTCAGGTGAAATTTGAAAGTGTCACCAAAGTCGATGTCACCGTAGGGGTTATCTTATACTGACGCTTATGAACTGTCACATAACCGTCACCAATTATCCTTCAAAACTGTCATGAAGTATATTAAACCGTCATTGAAACAGACATCCATGACGGATTTTTATTGAAAACGCCACCTTAACGTTGTTATGGTGACTGTTTTCCCAAGAAACCGTCAATATAATGTTGAAAAGCACAAGCATAAATATTATTTCCAACGGTTTTCTTATACAACCGTCAATTTATGTACATTTTTGCTGACGTTTTTCTTTACAAATAGTCACTTTTGCACTCTTACAGTGACTATTCTATTTTATATAAAACTGTCATGGCATCTGTGTTTTCCTTTGATAACCGTGATGGCATTACTTCAGTGACTTTTTAAATTTACATACGAAACCAAAGTGACAACTTAATGAATTTGTATATTATATTGTTGGCTTCAATTTACATAAAAAATAATTACATTCCCATCTGGCTCATATTATGACCCGCTTTTTTCTTCCTTACTGCAACCCAAGGAATTATCACCTCTTCTGAAGTGACGGAGTCCTTAGTACCTAACCCAGCATCATTCGTAGTAGGACCCGATTTTTCATTTACATGAGCATTTGAGGAGTCACACATTAGCTGAGCATGGGATACTCTTTTCCAAACCTTTTCTAACCTTTTTATCGCCTTGTTATTAGAAAAGTTTAAATTTGAATTTGAAAAAGACGAAATCCGAGGCGTAACTTCCGCATCCTTAAAAATCTTCCGTTGATTGATGGGATATTTTGTCGAGTTTGTTGGGTCCACACCCCTTGTAGAATCATCATGACCTACGCAGTTATGATGATGAGGGATCACCACCTTTTTCTCCACTAGGAATGAAAATATCATAAGTTTCTTATTTCCCTTTCGTGTAGGCAATATATTTACAACTCTATAAAAACCACCTCCCGGTTACAAGTTCCATCAATACTATTCTCATACTGTAAACATCGCTCTTCTCCGTTGCTTTCAGTGTATAAGCATACTCTGCAAAACATCAAAAGAACAAAACAAATGAGACACCTACAAAAAATACTCCTTATTGAATTGGTAAGAACAAAACCAATATATATCGAAGTTAAACCACTGCACCAAACCTGTTCGGTTCCATATTTATCTCGACCACAGCTTGCTGGTGTTTCTTTGTATCTGTGTACTTCTCTCGAGATTCACCAAAGGAAGGATTGTAATGCTATACACCAACCAGAAAACAAATGAGACTATTACAAAAAATATAAAATTTAGCACCAATGTTGAGTAGTAGTAATCTTAGTAGTTGGCCGACCTTAAGGGAGGCCTTCTATGTGATGAGAAATCTGCATTTTGTCAGTCACAAAGAATGTCCCAAACTTTTAAAATTGGAATTTGTAATTTTTAAATTTCATAAAATTGAGGTTCAATATAAGGTAATCAATGGAATTGAACACAAATTTTTGTAAAATTTAATAAAAAAAACGAACTAACAGTTCAACGATTTTCAAAATTAACGCTAACTCGATCAGAATCGATTCATTTCAGTTTTTTTTTACTCAAAAAAAATACTCATTTCTAATTTTCTAAATCAATTTGAAAGAATGTCTAAACCAAAAAAAAGGTAAATCTACTTCAATGTAATGAAAATGGAATCCCATTTAGTTATTTGGTCTATAGGATCTTCAGTTTCACCAAATTTGGAATTCTGAAAACTGATTTTCTACTGAAATGAAAAACAAAGTTATCCCATCTGTGGAGAAGACGATAAAATATGGATGCGGTATTTCACCAGAATACGGAACCCGTTTTTACCCTACCTGACCCGACTCGTATTTTAATTTGATAATATGAAGCAAAATCATCTCCGGACAATTTTGAGACTTGGACACTTCCACTTTCATTCCAAAATTTCAACTTAAAATCACTTTTCCAATTTTTGCTAACTCAATCATATTATGATAATTCAGACAATCAAACTTTATAAATTTCAAAACCCATATTTAGAAGTCACGGGTTCACTAATTTTTACCATTAAACACGATCAATATGAATAAATTAAGTAAGATCAGAGTTAATCATCAAGCAAATCACAACAAAGTTCTTCAAAGAATCGGGTTTAGAAGACAGATTTGAACCAACCTGACCCATAAACCACTTCCGTGTTACCTTATTTGAATCGTTATTTCCACCGGAATCATCTTGAACCAACTGCTTATCATGTTTTCTCTTCACAAACCATTAGCATCAGTAGTAGTAGAACTGTTGGAATATCTCGTACTATACAAGATACCGAGCGAGGTGACCGTGAAGATTGTGGCCGTGCAGTACAATTGTGAAGTACAATTGTGAAGATAAAGTCAGAGATATTTAGAAGACAAAGTCATTCTAATCTAGCTAGCAAATCTGTTTGTTCTAGTTTGATTACCTAGTCAAGATAAGTTAAGTTTGTTACTATCTTCAAGGATTTAGGGTTTACTAATTATCCTATCATTCCTATAAATAGGAATACTAATGTAAATGTAAATCATCTCAGTTTTTACTGATGATCATTAATGGTTTCACCCTACGGGGTTTGTGTGGATGTAGGCCATTAGAGCCGAACCACGTTAAAATCTCTTTGTCTTGATTTCATCTCTTTTGATATATGATCCCTCGGTACCCATAATTTATTATGGTATCAGAGCGGGGAGATCCGCTCAATTTGCTTCCGCTTCTTATTACTGAATTGTCTTTTAATGATTTTTCTTATGTTCAATAATTATTATGTTTTCTTATTGAACTAATTTTTCTTTTATCGACAGAGTTATACAGCTTATGCTTGGTGGACTCTGCAAAAATCAATTGTAACAAAGATAAAGTCATCTTTGTTCTTCAATGCAGAATCGTTTTCTGCTATCATTATTCCTTAACTTTAGCATGATTTTCTTTGTTAATGTTAAAGATATTATTTATGAAATTAGTTTTCATTCCATATATTAAGCACTCGTTTAATGATATGAATATATGATCTCGTCATTTATTTTGACCATTTTCCTTTTCTGTTTTAACCCTTGTTTCCAGTTGGAAGAAGAAATCATGAAACAGAACACTATCTAAAGCCTGTGAAGGTGATAGCTAAAATTCAATATATCAAGTTTGTTTTATATTTCATCATGATCACTGATGTTTTTCATTCTTGATTTTTTTTTATGGATCTTATCAAGAACTAAATATTTATCGTAGTTCATTACAGATTTATATCCAGGGAGTATCATGTTTTTTGTTTACTCTCCTAAATCGATAATATCATATTCAACATATATTTAATGATCATCAAAGATGCTCCTTAAGTGGTTATATAAAATTCACGTTTCTCATATAAGATTTGTGGATGCTCAAATATTTCCATGTGCTAACATTCACTGGAATTTATTTACCATGGTTTTTCTTTGCCAAGAAGAATTCATTCCCGAAAATATCTCCATTTTCGAAATTCTTGCCAAAATCTGGCAATTGATTTATTTTTGGAAATGGTTTTCATATTTTCGATCTTTATCGATACTTTTATCTCCGAAATATCATTCTGAAAATATGATCTCTTTTCAGATTTGGTAACATCATAATTGTTTCGGGTCTAAATATATCTGTTTTTAGATCTCACCTAAGCTCAAAATATTCAGCTCATCATTATTCTTCATAGCCTGATTGATCATATATATTATCGGCCTCATTGATCATTTTAATTATCTCAGTTTTTCCATGTTCACTATGAATCTATGATATCTCAACACAGTGATGCGTGAATTTTATCAATATTTTTGATTTCTGTTTTTTGAAATCTTCGAGGCAAGATACTGTCATGATCTTCTTGTCCGGTATATCAATCATTAACCAAAGAAGATGCCATGATCCTTGGCATTATGCTTTTGTTATTCATGAGCTAATATATTTTTTAATTAATTGATCACATCTTGGCCTTTAGTGGTCTGTTAATACAGTGAAGTGTGATGAAGTCCAATTATCATGTTCACAGTATCCATGACCCATTATTCACGGGCATCATACACAACGATTAAGTTGTTTCTTTTTTTTTTATCAAGGCATGTTCCCTCTTCTTCCGTCAAGAGTATGGCCATATCACGCGGAAATCTCCCTCAATATCAGGAGCTCCTCTTCTAAAGATCGTCATTTTCCTGATCTTATTTCAAACTTTAGTTTTTCATTCGAGAAAACTATCTTAAACGTCCATATCTATATCTCAGTATGGACGATTTTTTATACAAGACTACATGATGTTTGTATGTCTTATCTTATTTATCTCTGTTTGTCGTCAACAAACCAAACCCATATCACTCTACTAAACATTCTTCAAAGCCTAATATCCAATAAAGTCCTTTTGCAACTACAAGACCTATATATCTCAACATTTTCTGTGAAGATCATTCTGCTGCTTGTTGCTGTATTTCACTATCGTTCATGATCGAAGATTAAGTGACCTTGGTGATGAAGTCCATGTTACAAGATTTTACTTGGAGTTAATGCGACAAGATTCTACATTTTTACTCAAGATTTTTCAAGTTAGACACTTCAAAAATTTCCGTGTCCAACTTGAGGGGGGGTGTTGGAATATCTCGTACTATACAAGATACCGAGCGAGGTGACCGTGAAGATTGTGGCCATGCAGTTTGTGTGCTGTACAATTGTGAAGATAAAGTCAGAGATATTTAGAAGACAAAGTCATTCTAATCTAGATAGCAAATCAGTTTGTTCTAGTTTGATTACCTAGTCAAGATAAGTTAAGTTTGTTACTATCTTCTAGGATTTATGGTTTACTAATTATCCTATCATTCCTATAAATAGGAATACTAATCTAAATGTAAATCATCTCAGTTTATACTAATGATCATTAATGGTTTCACCCTACGGGGTTTGTGTGGATGTAGGCCATTAGAGCCGAACCACGTTAAAATCTCTTTGTCCTGATTTTATCTCTTTTGATCTATGATCCCTCGGTACCCATAATTTATTATGGTATCAGAGCGGGGAGATCCGCTCAATTTTCTTCCGCTTCTTTTTACTGAATTGTCTTTCAATGATTTTTTTTATGTTCAATAATTATTATGTTTTCTTATTGAACTAATTTTTCTTTTATCGACAGAGTTATACAGCTTATGCTTGGTGGACTCTGCAAAAATCAATTGTAACAAAGATAAAGTCATCTTTGTTCTTCAATGCAGAATCGTTTTCTGCTATCATTATTCCTTAACTTTAGCATGATTTTCTTTGTTAATGTTAAAGATATTATTTCTGAAACTAGTTTTCATTCCATATATTCTTTCCATATATTAAGCACTCGTTTAATGATATGAATATATGATTATTAAGAACACAGTTACATACCCAGTATATATCAAACTATCTAACACTTAAAAACATTTTTAAATTTCTTCTTTTTATCAAAAATATGTATAAGAAAAGAAGAATAATCAAAAACCCAAAAATAACTAAATCCGTTGTTGAGATTGATGACTCAAATGGAGAGTGAAAAAGAATGAGGGAAGAAGGTTTGATAAAATATGTTGCGGTGTAGAAAAAGAGTTTGGACTTCGGAGGTGGAGAAGATGTTTCCCAGAATCCCAGTTAAGTTTTATGCTAAAATACGTTTGTTTCGGACCTGAACACCTGTTTCTCATGCGTTTGGCAAGGGACAGATGGCGAGAGAATGTGTCCCATGAATATTTCTAATTGTAGTGGCATGCGTTCACTGCTCCAAACAAAATTTATTATACTCAATGTTATCTAACTAATGATTTGTGTAGGCTCCATCAACAATTCTTAATGGTTGACAGTCTTTCGTGATTGAACTACTGCTAGTGCTAGATGCACTGTTTTTTATTAATTGATGATACACTTGATGGCATGATTTACGGCATTTGATAAGCAACCGTATTATGACTTATGTATGAGCTACTGTGATGGTTAGTCACTTACCGTCACTATATATTACAAGCTATCGTGATAGTTTCACCAAAACCGTCATAATATAAATTATATGTGACGGTTTGTACACATCACCGTTTGGTAGGTATATTGCAGAAGTTTATTCCAATAACCATCATAGTATGAAGGTACTATGAAAGTTTTAACAACCGTCATTATTCTTCATAACAATTACTGACGGTTCCATTTGCAAACTATCACCTATATATGACTAGCAATGTATTATGACACCTTTTTTAAAAACCTCCATGGTATAAAATTTCAAACCGTCACCAAATCTCATATTTGGCCTAGTGTAGGTGTGGCTGGCATGATTTTCCATTGGCACGGAGGTGCGGCTAGAATGGTTAGCATGCTTTGGCGCGTTTGGTGTGACTAGCATAGCTAGGGCCAAGGCAGAGTACGTTTATCATGGCGCGGATAGCTTGGGCTAGGTGTGGCTGGCATGATTTTCCATTGGAACGGAGGTGCGGCTAGCATGGTTAGCATGCTTTGGCGCGTTTGGTGTGACTAGCATAACTAGGGCCAAGGCAGAGTGCGTTTGGCATGGCGCGGCTAGCTTGGGCTAGGTGTGGCTGGCATGATTTGCCATTGGCACGGAGGTGCGGCTAGCATGGTTAGCATGCTTTGGCGCGTTTGGTGTGACTAGCATAGATAGGGCCAAGGCAGAGTGTGTTTGGCATGGAGCGGCTAGCTTGGGCTAGGTGTGGATGGCATGATTTTCCATTGGCACGGAGGTGCGGGTAGCATGGTTAGCATGCTTTGGCGCGTTTGGTGTGACTAGCATACCTAGGGCCAAGGCAGAGTGTGTTTGGCATGGCGCGGCTAGCTTGGGCTAGGTGTGTCTGGCATGATTTTCCATTGGCACAGAGGGGATTAGGGTTTTGTTCGTTGGAACCCTAATTTGAAAAAATACCCTCCATTAATTACTGACTATATGCATTAAATGTCCTAATAAATTTGTCACTAGTGACATTAGGTTATTTGGGGTTTTACAATTTTACCTTTTGTTTAAAAAACCACCATCAACATTAAGTCCCCTGCTTAGCTCGGAACAGGAGCTTTGTTGTGAGGTAAGCATAAGATGGTGACAAATTATCAACAACAAATCATAAAGAGAATTGAGGAGGCTTGTCTGACCTTTTTATAAATAGGATTTTGAACCCTTTCCTATGGAAGTTTGCACAACTCGGGAGGCTGGCACAATTGGGAAGCCAGCATCATTGAGAGACGGGAAGCTGGGCGGCATTGAGAAGTTAACGCGAGTTGGGAAACTGAGCGTGCTAGCTGGTGCGGCTAGCGCAAGGTGGGGAAGCTGAGCGTGCTAGCTGGCGCGACTTGGGCGGTCATTAGGAAAATGGTAAGCTGAGTGTGCTAGCTAGCGCGAATTGGGCGGTATTGAGAAGTTGACGCGATTTGGAAAGCTTGCGGTTTAGGGTTTGACACGCTGAAACCCTAATTAGCGCCCTTTGGTAAAATCATTGTAGAATTCGCAAACGAACTTAGAGTTTGACGTCTCGCCCCTCCATCTGACTGGAAAAGAATTTCATATACCCGTGGGCGGGAATATTTGGGTTCTGAGGTAGTGTAGGTCGTGAAAACGTCTCGGCAGTGAAAATCAGGAGGGACATTGCGGGCCCGGGGTTTCATAGTCGCGCGCTGGTCACCCTCTTTTGTTTTTCTGTCATTTTTTTGGAGCCGTACTTTCGTCTGCAGTGTCTCTCCAGTGGGTTCCAAAATTCACCAAACTCTGTTGTATTCTTGAGAAGTTGGGAAGATGTGCGGCATTGGGAAACGGGAAGCTGGGAATTGGCGTGAGTTGCATGCTAGCTTGGTGGGACCGGATTAAGCTGGGAATCTGGAGCAAGTTGGGAGACTGAACAGGATTTGGAAGCTTGCACGTTGGGAAGCTGTCTAGGATTGGGAAGATAGTCAGGATTGAGAAGCTTGCATGTATTGTGAAGATTGCTCCAGTTGGGAAGATGACGCATGTTGGGAAGCTGGCGCAGATTGGGAAGCTCTTGCAAGGGAGACACTTGCGGTTTAGGGTTTGATACGCCGAAACCCGAATTGGCGCCCTTCACTAAAGTTGCTGTAGAATCCTCATTTGGAGTCGGATTTTCGATGTCCGCATATGTATCTTCAAGCCCAGGAAATTTCCAAGCTTTACCAAAGAAGCTTTTTGAATTTTGAGCATGTGCATGGGATGAAAAACACGAAACAATAAACTTCTTAGAGGTTTTCAGAACTTTTCCAGGTTGCGTGTTATCTGATGTTCCGGTCACCTATCCTTGCTCGTTCATCCGATTGCCATGAAATATTGACCTGTTGTAGGTAACTTTCATTCGAAGGGAATGGTACATAAACCAACACTAGATTCCTCACCAATTATCCCCAGTTCATAATTGAACACATGGCAGTGTAAATTTCCCTCAGCTGAGTTTGTTTGGAAAACGTGTTTCATGACTTCGGTACTTCTTTCACATGCCGTAGAAGCATAATAAGGAACTTGAATGATGTTAGTTCACTTACTCTCCTAATTTTATGATCGTACGTATTTTCCACGCTTGATCCATCCTAATCCCATGTAATCTTCGTATTAGGTGCTTAATAACGAAGTTGGGAATCAAGGGTCCACTAGTATGAGAAACCCTGGAGTTGTTGAAGATGAACCACTTGCGCCTTCAGGTTATGAAGTATTGATTTCCAATGCATTAGAAGTGGCAAAAATCCCAATTGAACCTCAGCTGGTGGAACCCGAATCGAGAATAGTAGAAACTGCTTCGTCGGAGGTTACCCCCTTGCGCAGCCTACTCTCAT
The DNA here is from genome assembly GCA_023529315.1 of Papaver bracteatum. Classification (NCBI taxonomy): domain Eukaryota; kingdom Viridiplantae; phylum Streptophyta; class Magnoliopsida; order Ranunculales; family Papaveraceae; genus Papaver; species Papaver bracteatum. Next base: position 621,758 of record JAJJWX010000734.1, read on the forward strand.
TACATCTCCTTAAATTCCCCGTCCACATGATACGACATGATCATATCGTACTCTTATGGATGTCATAGTGGGATGCTCAGAAATTACTTAATGAAATATTCTGGTAGTGTAGGCTTGGGATCCTCCGTGGCCTCGTGAAGTGTTAAAGGAATCCTCTAGACAGAGAGGTGATGATATTCTTGTACCGCAACCTTGAAGAATAAATGACCTTGTTTTTAGTACGGCTTTTGGTTGACCGTGTCTTCTGATCTTTGATAGTGAAGGGGTCCCGTGCATATCCTCAGTTCTCAAGTATGGTTTACATGTTTCCGTCTTTGTAGTAGTTGTTGTTGTGGTGAAGCTATGGCTGGTATCAATGGATGAGCGGCAACAATTCTTGGTAGGAGATATGATCAGAAGAGACTACACTATTATGGTAGCAAAGCAGGTTGTCTGGGATTGTATGGGCTTCCATGGAAGTAAATGAATTGGCTGGATGTGACCATGATCCTTGACACGGGAGAGTGGTGATACGGCTCTTTGCAGGAAGAAGTGGCGTTGAAGTAGCTTCGGCTCTTGGAGAGGATGTTGAAACTTAGGAAGCTAAACTCTAAAGTTTCGGCTTCGGATCCTGAAGCAGCTTATGGAGAGAAAGCTGAAGCGGAGCATCTGCGTTAATCAGAGTGTTGTCAAATCGGACACCCTTCAAGCGAACAATGGTTTGGAATCCCGGGTTCCTCTATCAACCGTGCTTTGGTTTGGGAGCGGCTTCTCTGGTTGAAAATAGATTTTTACTTAATGCAGTGCGGTTGAGGGCTGCAGATATGTCTCGACATTGTGCCTTCGGGAAACATAGAATCTCACGTAAATGTTTCATCATGGACCGCACAATTTTGTGGGCGAAGTCCCCAGAAATCATGCGTCTCTTTACAGGAAGAGATTCTTCATGAAGGGGCTCGATGATTTGCTTCGATTTTGGAGAAGTCGTTCCTGATTTTTACGTGTGATGAAATCATATTGATGATTCCCCATAAGGCGTTCGAGTGCAATTCTAGAAAGACGCAAGTTTCTAGCACTGAGTAAATGCAAGTTGCTGTTAAGATGCAAGTTGGAAGCACAAGCGTGACGTCAGGAAAACGCAAGTTGGGAGTGTTGGAAAAGATGCACGCTGGCGGCGCTGGAAAGGATGCAGGCAGTTGTGCTAGAAAAGATGCAAGTTGTCGGCGCTGGAAAGATATAAGGTGTCGGCGCTGGAAAGATGCAAGTTACCGGTGCTAGCCATTAAGCAGAGAAGCTAGCACTGGAGAGACACTATATGTTGGTGCTGACCAGGGTATGATAACGTGGACGGAATGTGCGTGCTACATGTGTGCCTGACATGTAGTCTGGAGTGTGCGTCCGGTAAGCGTATCTAGTAAGCGCGTGTGGCAACCGCGTATGGTATTGTCTTGGACGCAAATTGTTGGTCCTGGAACTTTAGCTATCAAGTTGTGATGATAACGCGGGAGGCTTCTTTCCGTGGGATGGTGGAAACGATACTTGGAAGGAATGTAGGGTGGATAATGGAAGGCTGGTGTTAGCGGTAGCGTGGTATCAACAAAGTGGGCAAGCATATTCTGTCTATGCACTCCAGCGTTCCTCCTTTAGTTTGTTCTCCTCTTTTTTGTTAGTGCAAACCTTAGCCATAGGTATGCCTTCCATAAATCTGTAGTAAAATAATTAATTCCACGAATATTAGTGTAGTAGCGTCAGCTACTTCATGAATAGTAGCTGGTAACCGTTATGATGCAAAGTCGGTATGCATGGTGATGCAACAAAGAGTTGGAGCTGAAACAGGCGGTCCTCCAAATGACGAATGACGTCTTCTCTGAGAAAAGTAAACCACTGTTGAATGGCTTCCTTTGCACTTCTGAATTCTGAAATTTTTTAGTTTTTTTTTTTTGAAAGGCAAATGAAACACCTGGCTTATGGTTTTGATTTTCCGGATTTCTAGGTTGATAGAAAAGTCTTTTTTTTTTGTTTCTGGGTTGATAGGCAAGTGTTACCTATGAGGGTTTTCGGTTATTATTTGGGATGAACCGTTTTTGGATATGGAAGATATGAAAAAATGAATATGTGGTTCCTCTTTTTTTTTTTTAGGGATGATGCCGCTTTTTGGTTATGATCGTAAGTGATACGAACATCCCAGGGAAGATATAGAATCGTGAACATTGTGTGTTGGTAGATGACATGGGACAGGACATAACATGGCTATTGGTTTTATCATTCCCGTGAAAACTTGAAATGGTAAACCATATATATTCTGTCTAGGCAAGACTTACTCGGTTTCCCAGATCTCCTGATGATAAGGGGATCCTCCTATGTAAGATCAGATTTTGCGGAAAGCACCACTATGATTGTGGAAATTTCCCTTGTCGTTTTAAGTTACTTGATGACTGGATCGTTTGCTTTCGATTTCTGTGAAGTCCCCAGCCGTTTCATGTAGCTTCACGACTGGTAACCATGCTGTCTGGTAGTCGAGTTATAGATCCCCAAATAGATTGCTTGCTTCTACTGTCCTGATGCCTGGATCGAAGCATGAGATCGATTTCTGAAAGCTGATATGTAACCGAAAGATCAATCCTCCCGCTGTGGTCGCCAATTGTTTATGGGTGAAAATCTTTTCTTCCGATTTTGGTAAATTCGGTAGGTGAGTGAGAAACTGGTTCAAACCCTAAAAAAATGTGCTGCACGTTGAGCACTTTTAGGTTCGAAAGATCAATCTATACAAGTCCGGCCTAAACCAAGAAATGGTCGTTCCAGGCTTGCTTCGGTCACAAAGTGGAGGAGAAGGGTTGATTTTGGGAGGATAGCGAAGAAGGGTGTTGAGACCATTACTGCCTTATTTAATTGACCGCTTTTATTCCTTTTCACGCCGTTCTTATTGCAAGCGTAGTGTACGCTACACGATGTGACCGCCAAACCAAAACCCAAAGAAAGCATCCCACAGTTTGTGTTGATATCTCGAGTGTTGGTCGCACCTTGAGTGCAAGTAGAGCTGCTAGGGGCGCGTGTGGCATGTGCCAATGGCATATGAGGAATGCCTTTGTTGCGGGTTGCACCTCGACCGCAAGTGGCAGTGCCAGAGCTGCTAGTGGCGTGTGTGGCATGTGTGGAATGCCTTGGTGGTAGGTTGTACGTTGAGTGTAAGTGGAAGTGCCAAAGATGCTAGTGTCGTGTGTGGCATGTGAGGAATGCCTTGGTGGTAGGTTGTATGGTTTGCAAGTTAGGATACCAACGTGGGTTTTGGCATGTGCCAATGGTATGCGTGGCCAACTTGGATCATATCCTGGTAAGAAAAGCTACCAGCGAGCGTGTTGGCATGTGCCAATGGCATGCTCGTCCATTAGGGCCACGGTTTGGTAAGGAAAGCTACCAGCGAGCATGTTGGCATGTGCCAATGGCATGCTCGGCCATTAGGGACATGGTTTGGTAAGGAAAACTACCAGCGAGCATGTTGGCATGTGCCAATGGCATGCTCGGCCATTAGGGCCATGGTTTGGTAAGGAAAGATACCAGCGAGCATGTTGGCATGTGCCAATGGCATGCTCGGCCATTAGGGCCAAATTTTGGTAAGGAAAGATACCAGCGAGCATGTTGGCATGTGGCAATGGCATGCTCGTCCATTAGGGCCACGGTTTGGTAAGGAAAGCTACCAGTGAGCGTGTTGGCATGTGCCAATGGCATGCTCGGACATTAAAGCCACGGTTTGGTAAGGAAAGCTACCAGCGAGCATGTTGACATGTGCCAATGGCATGCGTGACCAATTTGGCCTAGGTTGCACGGTTTGCAAGCCTTGGTGCGGGCGCTACTTTGGCATGGAATGGCTAGGGCCAAGGTAAGGGTCTTTGGCTTGGCGTGACCAGCGTAGCTAGGGCCAAGGAAGAGTGTGTTCGGCATGGCGCATCTAGCTTGAGCTAGGTGTGGCTGGCATGATTTTCCATTGTCACGGAGGTGCGTCTAGCATGGTTAGCATGCTTTGGCGCGTTTGGTGTGACTAGCATATCTAGGGCCAAGGCAGAGTGCGTTTAGCAGGGGGCGGCTAGCTTGGGCTAGGTGTGGCTGGCATGATTTTCCATTGGCACGGAGGTGCGTCTAGCATGGTTACCATGCTTTGGCGCGTTTGGTGTGACTAGCATAGCTAGGGCCAAGGCAGGGTGCGTTTGGCATGGTGCGGCTAGCTTTGGCTAGGTGTGGCTTGCACGATTTTCCATTAGCACGGAGGTGATGCTAGCATGGTTAGCATGCTTTGGCACATTTGGTGTGACTAGTATGGATAGGGCCAAGGCTGAGTGTGTTTGGCATGTCGCGGCTAGCTTGGGCTAGGTGTGGCTGGCATGATTTTCTATTGGCACGGGGGGTATTAGGGTTTTGTTCGTTGTAACCCTAATTTGAAAAAATACCCCCCATTAATTACTGACTATATGCATTAAATGTCCTAATAAATGTGTCACCGGTGACATTAGGTTATTTGGGGTTTTACAATTTTACCCTTTGTTTAAAATACCACCATCAACAGGAGAGAACGATGAAGCGGAGCGGCTGTTGGAGAGAATGCTAAAACGGAGCGGCTTCCGAAGAGAACATTGAAGCAGAGCCGCTGGAAAGGCTGCGTCAACCAGTGTGATGTAAGGCGGGATGCCCTTCAAGAGGACAGTGGTTAGGAGTCCTCAGTTCCATTTATCGACCGTGCTTTCCAGGAGAGATTGGGGTTTGGGAATGGCTTCCATGGATGGGAACGCCTGCTTTACTGATGCAGTGCGGTTGAGGGATGCAAATAATGTTTTGACGCTACACCTTGGAGAAATATTGAATCTTACATAACCGTTTCATCATAGACTGCACGAATTTGTGGGCGAAGTTCCCGGCGTGCAGGTCCTGACGGGAAAAGGGTCTCTGTGAACTCAAGAGGGTTGTTGATTTCCTTTGCTTTCGATTTTGGAGAAGTCATTCCTGATATTTACGTATGATGAAATTGGATTGCTGACCCCCCCCCCCCCTTCTACTGGTCGTTCAAGAGCAACGCGAGCCTCTTCATCTATAAATGCACGTCCTGCTGAAGTGCCTTTTATCTTTTAATCAAATCAATAGTGGTAAAAGGAGGTCGGCTTCTTCCGACTCTTCCAGTATCTTTACCTGATAGTGGAGTAGCGCCACTGGTGACGGTTGGAGCTGTCATGCTTGAAGAAACATTGGGGAGGCGGAAGCGGCTATGGTTATGGTGATCGTAAGTATATCGTGCAGAGATGGCACTGTTATGATCATGGAGTTCTGGAGCCATGGCGCTTCTTTGTATGGTTGCGGAGCGGAGAGGATGGCGCCGGAAGGGCGCAAGATGTTAGCGCTGGAAGGATGCAAGTTGTTAGCGCAGGTTGTGGTATTGTGGCTGGCATGCGCGTGCGACATGTGTTCCTGGCATGCACGTCTGGTAAGCGCATCTGGTAGGCGCATCCGGTAATCTCATCTGGTAAGCGTGTATGGCTTTGCGCGTATGGTATTGGATTTGGTATGGAGCAGACTGTTGACTGGGCATGGCGCAGACTGTTGGCTTGGCACATAGCTGGCTTGGCATGGCGCGGACTTTTTCTTACAGGCCAGTTTCCTATTTCCAAACGTAACTCAAACAAAAAATCCTTTCGTTATTCAAATTCCAAAAAGTGTTATGATTATGAAAGGGGTTGGCTCCCATTTTTACCTCATATCTTTGTTATCACACCCTGGTGTTAGCGGTAGCGCAGTAGTGATAGAGTGGGAAAGCATATTCCAGCTATGTACTCCAGCGTTTCTCTTTCAATTTGTTTTCTTGTGTTGTTGCAAACCATAGCCCTAGGCATGCCTTCCATAAATCTATAGAAATATTTTACTTCTGAACTAGTGTAAACCCTAGCCATGGGTATGCCTTTCATAAACTTGTGGAAATACTTCATCATAAATAATTCTTCGAATGTCACCGTAGTAACGTCTGCTAATAGTGACAGGTAATCATTGTTGTGCAAAGTAGGCACGTACGGGTATGTGACTGTTTTTTTATTTAAGGCAAACAAAGCGCCTGGTTTATGGTTTTTGATTTCCTAGATTTCTTGGGTTGATAGATAAATGTTACCTTGACGGTTTTGGATTATTCTTTTGGAATGAAATGTTTAGGAATGGATTGCGTTGATTATGATTGAAAGTGATGTAAACATTCCAGGAAAACCATGGAATCGTGTTTTGGTAGATGGCATGGGATGAAACATAACATGGCTATCAGTTTTATCATTGTTGTGAAACTTGAAAAAGAAAACCATGTATTTTGTATAGATAAGACTTACCCGGTTTCTTAGGTCTTCTGAAAAATAAACCTTCCGGGTGTAGGACCAAGCTTTAAGAGAAACAAATCCGTGGGAAGTCCCCAGTCGTTACTAAACTGTCTGATAACCGAGTCGTTGATCCCTAGGCGGATCGTTTTGCTTCTAACCTCTGGGAAGTCCCCAGTCATCCCTTGTCGTGTCATAACTAATAATCAAGTCGTCGGGTAACGGAGTCAGAGTGGATCGTCTTCCTCTACCATCTTGACGTCTGGGTCAAAAAACGAGATCAGCGGTCAAAAATTGACATTGTAACCGAAGTATCGAACCTCCCGCTATGGTCGCCAATTGTTTGTAGGTGAAAATGGTTTATGATAATTTCGGTAATTTCGGGTGTGCAGGTGAGAAATAATTTAAACTCTTAACAATGTACTTCAAGGGAGTACTTTAGATTCGAGAGATCAATCTGTACAAATCCATCCTAAACCAAGAAATGGCCATTCCGGATTGCTTCGGTCACAAAGTGGAGGAGAATGGGTTGGTTTTGGGGAGGGAATCAAGGAAAGTGGTGAGACCATAATAGTTGATTCTGGAAGAGTAGTTGTGTTACTACGACTTGTATCAGAAAAGTGGGAAGGCTAACAAATGGAAAGCTAGCAAGTATTTTCCGAGTGTTGTATATTCACGAATGAACTTGTTGTTCTGTGGAAATAGGTAAGACCTATTTATACAAGTCGAAGTGAAACGTACTTTGGTCTCATTTACCAAACAGTGGGTCCTTATGTTTAAGGTTGGGATGAGGTTGGTGGTGTCCTTCCTGGTCTTCCCGATGTGCATAATTATCTGCTGCTTTATAATCCATGGGAGCTTAGATGGATTTCTCTTCATAAGCGTCATGTGCCGACTATTCGAGCTGCTGAGGATGCTAAGGTATAAAATAATGTCTTATTATTTTAACGTATATGTACCTTGTCCTTGTTTTATATCTTAGCATCTGATATCATGTATTTGCAGCGAGTGAGGGTTGTGGATGGTTCTGGCCCATTGAATGCTCTTGTGGATGTTTCTGAACATGCTTTAGATGTTGATATGGTGGGTTTATTTGGTGATAATAAAATTCTTGAGATAAATGAGAATGTTTTTGAGGATATGGACAGTGAAATCCTGCATGAGTCTTTTCCATATGAGAATGATGGTAGTGCTCCAAGATCGGAGTTGAGGATGCCCCAGGCGAGTAACATCGCTGATAATGACGTTTCGTCCGATGTTGGGGTTCAAAGTGTTAATGTTGGTGGTGGTGATATTGTTGCTGGTGGCACTTTAGTGCCTAGTTCTATTTTCCAAGTTCTTCTGTAATTCTTTATACTCCATCTTTCACCATTTTTGGTGGGGGTGCTAGCGTTGCTTCTATAATATGTTCCTAGGAGTATGTGAAGCTAAACGAGGAAGAACAAGCTCGAATCTTAACTACTCTAGATAATCCTTCTCAACAACGTCCTATCATCTCGGTATGTGATCGTATCTTGACTGTTTTTATGATATGTTTTTAATTGCCCTAGTCTTACTGGTAATGTTGTCCTATTTACTTTGAGAAACAATTTGAAAATCGTATGCTGACCGAAGCTTGGGTGGAAAGAAGGTGAGCCAAAGAGGTTGAGGGTGATGTTCATCGCTCATAGTTCGAGTTGGAAGCTTCCAAGCGAGAGGCAGAGTCTTGGTGGCATGACAAGAAAAGTTGGAAGGTACTTGACCTTTTGCTTTGTTATTTCTTTATTAGAAAGTTAGGTTCCTTGAATCTGAATGAGTCCCTCTATTGGTAGTCACCGTTTTTCAGTTGTAGGAGAGGATAAATATTAATGCCCATAAGCATGTTTTAGAGTTGTAATATTTGAAGATTAATTTGAGCTCTCGTCAATGCAAGATTGATTCCTTAGAGAAAGAGCTCTCCCTTAGTAATAGGAATGTGGATGTTCATCGTGATCGCATTGTGGATCTTCGTGCAAGGATGGAAGATGTAAACCAAATGGAAGTTGCTCGTGTAGAGGAGATTAAGTTACTCCATACTCAGAAGAATAAGGAAGAGGTAAAAAAAAATGGAAGATGCTCGTGCGGAGGGGATTAAGTTAATCCAGACTCAGAAGAATAAGCTTAGTGAATGGTAGGTGGATCATATTGTTAGATCATAGGTCGGTTGAACCCACCAACCGTTGGTATGTCAAGTTTGGTTGTCATATTTTAGTGAATCAAAACTCATCTAAGAGTCGTTTGATTATGTACTATAGACAACTTCGTATAGGTTAGACTAGAAAGTCTAGGATTTTGAGACATACAAGTATTACTCGAAGACCTGAAGAATGTGAAGAAGTAACGAGCTACAATGACGACATTATCCTTCCTCTTGAGGTTACTAATATTGACTTGAAATATTTCATTCCTAACGTATCTTTCAAGTCGTGCTATATTGAAAACATAACTGTGACGCTGTAAATGAATATTTTACTCTAGTAATGAGACATGATCATATGATCATAATATTAAGGAATTAGACTACGAAATATAACGCTTATCTTTTGAACTTCATAGATATGACATCCACATAATCGTATGAATGCTATTGTGATTATGTGTATAAGTAAAGGTGATGATTTCATCCTGGGAAATAATGTTTACATTTGTTTAAAGGAATTAAGTTCATGAACTTGTTTTATGAATCGAAAGGGAAATTGCTAGGCTTATTGGTATTGTTATTCATTGCATATCTTTGGATTGCCAATATGTGTGAGTTGGTAGAACCGATCATAACTTGTTATATATCTTGGTATAACTAATCAAAATGCCTGACTTATGATTTGGTATGACTAGTTTTGTTTAATTAGTGTAACCAATCCTAAGTAATCACCCGAGATGGTATGATCAATTTTTGTAATTGGTGTGACCGATCCTAGTAATTGGTGTGACCTATCACAAAGAGTTTGTGTAATCGATCCTTGTAATTGGTGTGAGTGATCCTAGTGATTGGTGTGACCGATCATAAGTAGATACCATATATAGGTGTAACCGATCCTACCAAATTATTTTTATGAGGTAGTAGTTGGTCCCTACCTGATTAAATTTATAAGGTAATTGGTGTAACCAGTCCTGATAATTGATGTAACCGATCCTGGTAACTGGTGTAACCAGTCCTGGTAACTTGTGTGACTGATCCTAGTGATTGGTGTAATCGATCTTACATGATTATTTTTATTGGGTAATATTGATTCCTACCTGATTATTTTTATTGGGTTATATCGACTCCTACCTGATTACTTTTATAAGGTAAAACTAAAGTAACTCTTATCTTTTATTGTTCAAAGATATTCCTTCGTAGTCAAGGAGATCCCGTTTCGAAATAAATTAAGAATCTTTTAATTAAGGTTGTTAGTTTTATATGTTTTAATTACCAGCAATTAAATGCATATATCTAGAGAATAAAAATTAGTAATATTCATTTACTAATTTGATATTTTATATTGAGAAATTTCTGAAAATATTGGACAAAGCATTTCCAGGAATTATGAGAACCGATTTGGGCATTTATTGCATATCTTAAGAATATTTCGGTTTTGGAAATTCCTTGGTGTCCAAACATACTTGGTCTATAAATACCTAAGTTTGTATTTCTTGCAAACTATCCTAAGATCCAGGAAAACTTCATCTTTTTTTTTTGTTTCTGGTGGAGCCGTCTATCCAGAGAGAAAAGTACCCTAATTAGGCGAAATCTCTTACGACCGCTCATTTAAAGACTTTTGTGGGATCAAGAAGCTCTACGAGTACCCTTGTTGGGAAACTAGATAATTGCAATTTATTAGTTTTTGATTGACTAACGGTTGTTGAACTTTGATTGTACCTAGTTTGTTTTTTCTGGAGAATCTTCTCTTCTGATATAAGATTCACTCAAACTAGATCGAAGTGTCGACGAGATCTTTAGAACTATTTTTAGATCTAAAGACATCTTGTGATAATCCATTGTTAATAGACTCCGTTCTACGCGTGATTGATCACAAGAGATTCAAATGGTGTTGTGCAGGTTTAATTGAAGATTATAGAAGATTTGAAGACAAAGAAGATTTCTTATTGGTTTCTCATATCTTTGTGTAAAAAAAACCTTGATCGGCTGGGATCCAACTATAATCATATTTATTCGATTGATTAGTTGCGTGAGATCGGTAACGCCTAATAGTTCTCTTGAGATCTATTTTGATTGTTACAAATCCGAATCTTATTACTTATGTAATATAGATTGGATTGATCTAACCAGGCAAAAGAGTTTAATAGTTTAAACGGAAGAGCCTTTGCATATGACTTGAGATATCTTTATCTGGAAAGAATCAATAAAGTTGTTACCAAACAAATATGTTGTTCCTTTACTGTTTGGAATATGATCCAAAGGAATTGTTCCAATGCGTACACTTATTGAATGTCGGAAGCACGGTGATACTGAAGAAACTAAGTGAACTAGGTTTAGTTGCTTGGTCTCAGATATATGAAGTTGGTTTAGATTTTGTATAGCGGCTTAATTATGAGAGTATTCGATTCTTGACTAGGTCCCGTCACTAGTACAAACTGTCACATAGGCCACATTTTCAGATCAAAAGCCTAGCCACACCAAAATATTTTTCCGTGGCTACATGCATAGATTGTTGTTGTGGCCACGTTGATCACTTTCATGTAACCATAAGATACTATTTGTCCATGGTTTTAAGTATAAACCCATGACCTGTAGCCATAGATGGGTATATGGCCACGTTAACCAATTGTGTGTGTGTCTAATGCGTAGGGTGGCAACAGACACGCCTATTCAGCCATGGCGGAAAAACAAAATTATTTGGCCACTTTAATTCTTTCATGTGTCCAAAATGTAGGGTTCATTAGACACTTTAATTTTCAGTGGCAAAATCAAATATATTATCCACTGGGATTATTAAGAAATATACACAGTTGTCCAACATGTCCAAAGATAGACATATAGCTACATGAATTTCAAATTTTTTGGATTATCATATGGCATGAAGATGATTATGCATCCAAAGTGTTTGGTTCATTGGGTGCGTGCATCATGTATATATATATATATATATGTCATATGCAGTTGCTATCCAATAAGCCGATAAAAATTAGCTATGTACTGTCAAGGTCATTAGTAGTGACTGGTTAACACCTGTAAATAAATGGTTTCTTCGTTCTTACCAAGTTTCTGACTTATAGTAGTCAACTCGCGGCCAAGTTTCGATCTCTAAGCCTGGTATGCATACAATATGCAAAAATAGGTTTGTTTGACGTTTCGTAGAATACACCGAAGTAATCTTACCTGTAAACGGATAGATTCGCCGTTCTTACAAAGTTTATGACTTAGGGTAGTCAACTCACAGCCAGGTTTCGATCTTGGAGCATGGTATGCATAGTTTTTGTATGTCGTTATACCACATTTGAAGTTCAAATCGATACTAAGCTTCATATTAATCAATTTCGATGATGTATCATGTTAAGTTTGAAGTCATAACCCTCTCAAAGCTTCGTGGTTCATAGATTATATGCCATTATACCAAGTTTGAAGTTTGAATCGACGCTGAGCTTCATGTTTATCGATTTATATGATGTATCATGCTAAGTTTTAAGTAAGAACACTCCCAGAACTTCTTGGTTCATATTTTATATGCTGTTATACCATATTTGAAGTTCGAATCGACTATGAGTTTCATATTTATCGATTTCAATGCACTTATGTGGCATCACTTCTTGAAGCAATTATGTGGCCAAGAAAGACGGGTTGGAGGGAAGTTGTCATAATACACTAATTCGAAAAGAAAATCAGATTGTTCGGTATATCTTCTTCATCTGAAGTTAGAGTTGAACGAGTGATAACACTTCTATTATTTACTTAATGCCTTACCTTTCTACAATTTCTATGAAATCTAGGGAGAGATTTTAGACGTGCAACTTAGGAGGCTCTTGGAATGTTATAGAACAATGCTTTTTTTAGTATGTAAATTAGTAGAGGATCTTGGAATGAAAACAATCCTGAACCAAGTTCTATTGTCTCCTTGTTTTTTGGCAGGAGATTGTCCTAATCTTGGACTGGGAAATGAGAACATTCAGTCTTAAGGTGTTGGCGGCTCTATATTGCTAGAAGAATATTTTGCAATGGTGGTGAGCTGAACTGCAGCTGCAAATACCCCAGCTTCATTGCAGGACAACCGATATCTGTTGATTACCTCGCTGCCGCAAAAGAGTCTATGGTTTAATGTCTTCAAATTTAGTGTTTTTATATTTTAATTGTCAGGGTTTGAGTTTTAGTTTCAGTCTCATATCTGTGTGATGTAAATATTGTATAATATTTGTGTTATGTCATTAATAAAGTGAATCTTTCTGGAAGTATTTACAATATCTTTTTTCCTTTTGGTTTCTGGATTTCGTTTTTGTTTCTCTTTTTGTTTTGGTTTCTGGATGTGACAATTGGGTTATCGCCATGGAGCTAAATGTTATCCGTACCTATAAGGTCATGAATTTGTCACGTTAAAATCAATTTGCGTGTCTAAATGGTAGGGATGACCGCGGTTTAAATAAATTCATGTGGCTTTTGGGACAACTATAGCCACATCGAAACCATTTTCTTGTCACGACCACGGTTTAAATAAATTCATGTGGCTTTAGTCATGAATTAGCTATGCTGAAACTATTTTTCCGTGTCTAAATAATAGAGATAGACATGGTTAAATAAATCCATGTGGCTATTGGATAAACAATCGCCACATTGAAATCATGTATTGTATCTTAAGAATGTCTATTGCCATGCTGTTACAGTTTCAATGTAATTGTAGGTCACGAATTAGCCATGATAAAATGACTTTTGCGTGTCTGATTAGTAGCAAAGGCCATGGTTCAAATATATCCATGTAGCTTTAAAGTAAACACTGGCCACATTAAACATAAGTTGTGTGGCTATAAGGAACTTATGGCCATGGCAATGCTCAACTGCTTAAAAAAACAGGGTACCATATGGACACGGTTATAGGGATATGGCCATGGTAAATCATGTCTATTAGTCACACAAATTTTATGTAGCCAAAAAGGTATCCTTTTGTCATGGCACTTAATATCACATTTCTGGAGTGAAAAAAATCCATGGCCGAAAGCCTATGGACACGGTAATCCAATGTGTCAAATGCGACTTTTTGTACTAGTGCGTGGTTTTTCTACATTTGAGGTTTCCTCGTTAACAATATTTTTTTGTGTCATTTACTTTTCCTTTCCGTAATTATAATTGTTGTTATTATAATTTAAAGTAAATACACACACGTTAATTACGTATTACTTGATAGTGATCCTATAGAGTTTGGTTAAGTATGAACCTATTATCAAGTAATCACACTTTGATTGTTGTATTGTCTCAATTTCGTATCCATGGAAAATCACACAAAGTGTGAATACCGATTTGTTGTATTGTCTCGACTTAGTCCATAGATAATCACTTTCGGTAAAAGGACTTATAGATGGTGAAAAAGCGGGGGTCTAACAACCTCACCTAATATTTCGATTAACAATCTGTATAGACAACTCCAAGTTATTTTTCTAGAGAATCAACTAGACTCAATCAATAGAAAATACTCAAGGAGTTATTATCTGAATCTCTCAATTTGATTTACTCAAGAAAATATAATTTGCGAGTCCTAATCAAAGGGAGATAACTTGGATGGTACCAAATACCAATATCCAAGTGTCAATCAATTTAAATCAACAACCAATAAGGTCGGATATTCTAATTGATTGAACAACGCATAACCTGTATTATTTCAATTATATAAAAATATAATGCGGAAAAGAAATAACACAGACACCAAAATTTTGTTAACGAGGAAACCACAAATGCAGAAAAACTCTGGGACCTAGTACAGATTAAACATACATTATATTAAGCCATTACAAACACTAGCCTACTCCAAATTAACTTCGGTCTGGACTGTAGTTGAAACCCAATCAATCTCACTCTGATCCAAGGTACAGTTATGGTCATACGCCTCTGATCCTAGCAGGATACTTCACACTTGATTCCCTTAGCTGATCTCACCCATAACCAAGAGTTGTTGCGACCCAAAGTCGAAGACTTTTATAAACAAATTTGTCTCACACAGAAAAGTCTACAAGATAGATAACTTCGTCTTCCATGAATAAGCCTATGAGTTTTGTTCCGTCTTTTGATAAATCAAGGTGAAAAGGAACCAATTAATAGAACCAGACTTATATTCCTGAAGAACATCTCTGTTTTATCAATCACCTCACAATAGTCTTAATCGACGCTGCGAAAAAAGATATTGTGGAATCACAAACGATGAGACGAAGATGTTGTGATTACTTTTATATCTTGCCTATCGGAGATAGAAATCTGAAGCCAATTATTACAATTGTACTCGTACGATAGAAACATCAAGATCAGATCACACAACTACAAGAAAATTAGTATCGGCCTGGTTTGACAATCCCAATGAAGTCTTTAAGTCATTAATCTAGTTTTAGAAGAAGAAAACCAAAGGTTAAAGGAGAATCGACTCTAGCTTAGAAAACTAGTATCACACAGAATGTGTGGGGATTAGGTTTCCCAATTGCTAGAGTTCTCCCTTATATAGTCTTTCAAATCAGGGTTTGCAATCAATGTTAGCTTAGTAACAAAGCATTCAGTATTCACCGTTAGATGAAAACCTGATTAGATACAAGCTAATATCTCTCAACCGTTAAATCAAAAACTTAGCTTCCATACACACATGTACTTGACGATTTTTTGTTTGTGTAATCGTACCCAAACGTGTACAATAGTAGGTTCAATATTAGTCAACCAAATGGTTAGCCAAATGATAACTTTCATATCAACCATATTCTTCTTCACCATAACTAGTCCAAATGACTCAAATGAACTAGTTAGAGAGTTGTTCAATTGCTATGAGATCTCATGTACTACACAAGACACAATTGAAGCAAAAACGATGTGATTCACTCTAATTTTTTCATGAACTATAAAGCCACGGTTTGCAATAGCATTCCTTAGATAATTTAGATAAGTTCATGATCGTTTTTATACATAACCACTCAAGTTCGTGGACTGGGTTCGCGGACTCAAGTTAACCGATTGGAGTTCACAAACTCCAGCAGAAATTCTTGGGTTCGAGAACTTCAGTCAGTTCGCGGACAGAGTTCGCGGACTGAAACTGAGTTACTACTCCAGCAGAAATTCTCGGGGTCGAGAACTACTCATGTTCGCGGACTGAGTTCGCGAACTGAGTTGGCTTCTCAATTTCCGGTTTCACTTGATCAACAAAGTTCGCAAACTTCGGTTCAAGTGCTAAGGAATTATACATATATATGTTACCACAATAATGTTTATATCCCCCAGTGGTTATATTGTCTAAACTCTCATTTCAATCATTGAAGCATTCTCATAGGGCGTTATATAGTTGTTATTCACAAACTATTTTTCGTCAGAGCGATTCCCAAAGTGATTGAAACATAACATGACTATCGTCAATAGGTAAATATGAACTTGGCTGAAGTGAAAGCTTTACCAACACATATTTCGAGAAATAGATAAGCGAGATATACTCAGCTCGAAATATCACATATGTATACTCTTAGTCTATATAGTAATACGACTTTTGTCTCAAGATAAGAGATAGAGTAGATAGACTTTTGAGTGATAGATAAGTTAAAGTCTCTACATACCTTTTAGTCGATGAATATCCACTGGTTCCTTGAGTAGTCCTTCATCTTGTATGATAATTGCCATGGAGTTCTTGAGCTCAACTACACTTTCTATCCTAGTCCGAGACCTTAGATATAGTACAATAGAAATCAAGACTTTATAGCTTTGATCACTAATATTGACAAACATGCTTGAGATAGCAATGCATGCGAGTTCGACCGAGCAGTTCTCTAACATATGGATATTTTAAAGATTGTGGTGTATTTGGGTACCCTCATCTTTTCCCGTATGCCCATGTTAGCAAAGGCAGAGGAGGATAAGGATGAACTTCATCAGCTTAAGCGAGAATATATCAAGCTTGAGAAGGAGCGCGGTAGGCATTTGTTATCATGTCTTGCTGGCAATGGTGCTATTACTCCTTTTGAGGCACAAATTAATTCCTTAGATAATGAAAAGGCCCAATTGGAACTGACCTTAAATTCTGTCCTAGCTAATCATGAAGGTTGATGTTAGAAACTTCTAATAAGTTATTATTATATTCCTTAGAATATTTTCGCTCATGATCATCGTAATGCTATCTTGTAGAGGCGCACAATTGCAGTGCAGAGTTGTAGAGGAAATTGAATGATGTCATGGGAGAAAAGAAAAGCTTGGATGATTAGATAAATGGAATGAAATCTCTCTTTGAAGAAGAGTTAGAGGCTGAACCTGTTGTATGGGAAAAAAAAAACAATCTTCACGCCGAGTATGGTGTAAAGATGTCCAATTCTTGCAAAGATGTTATTCTTCATGAGCGCCAAAGGATTGCTTCCACAGGCATGCCAAATGTTATCCTTTCTACCGAGCCTATTGCTGAGTTCACTACTCCTGGTGGTGGCCCATCCGAGGATTTGTTTTTGAAAGATGAACCCCGAACAAGCTTAAGTTCGTTGGAATCTTCCCTTGGCAATAGTAGTCTTGTCTTTTTTCTTCGTATTTAAATAGTTGTTGTTTTGGAAACTTGTCCATTCTATTTGGTACGTCATCATGCTATTTTCGAGGAAATGTTTAAAGGTTCTTTGGTTGGTAAATCCTCATGCTCTTTCCTAGGCGATGTTTAAAGGTTTTTTTTTCTGGTAAGTCCTCGTGCTCTTTTGAATAATTATGGAATTTCCATTAATTTATAATGAAATATTTATTGATGACTTTATCACGGTTTGGTAATAATAATTGTAGCTATGAGGATTGTTTTCATTTGTTCTGCTAATTCAACAATGGGTGACAAGGCCGAGGGGTGATCAATTCCTTATTTGGACAAGTAATCTCTTACAATGTTAAACTTAGAGTAATTAGAATTTTCCTTCTCACTTTTGTTATGTGCCTTCTTGGGACCTTTATTTTAATAGTTCCCCGTTTAGGTTACACTTTCCCCTTGGTTCTATGATTAGATGTTTGAGTCATATTTCATGACCTTTATTTTGAGATCGTGACGGCATTACCCTAGGTCTATTTCTGTCTCAGGTAGCGTAGGGTGTCCCCCGCTTCATCTTACTTCATGAGGTCAGATGGAATTTCCCTAGGTTTGTTTTTCCAACTCAGGCAGCTTGGGTATTTCCTGCATCATTCTTAGTAGAATGGAAGGTGTGGCTAGCACCATGACATAATATTGATGGGATTTTGATACAATAGTTACATGGCACTATAAATGTATATGCAATGCAAAAAATCAAGGAAGAAGTTAAAAAACACACACACACACACACTACACAAATAACTAAAATAAGAAAAAGAAAAACTAATGTGATAAAACGTTGAAATAAATAAGAAACAGGAGTATTTTATTAATCTCAAAAGAGGGTTTGTAGATCCTTGGTACATTTAGATAAGGTTTCATGACTTTTTACAAGTTGGGATTTATACCATGTTCCCATAATCCAGCCTTCTATGCGATAGTTCTAAGCATGGTACTTCTTTAGGTACTTTATATTTTATGGTCGTTTTAGTTCTTTCCCATTAGGTTTGAGAAATTAGTATGCTCCATTGCCAGCCTTAGCGAGGATCGTAAGTGGCCTTCCCATATGGGTGAAAATTTGCCTGATTCCCACTGATATTGTGGAATCTCTCACCAAACTTGGTCGCCTAGATTGAACTATCTTTTGTTGACACGTTTTTTGTATTCCCGAGATAACCTTTGATGGTAATTTTCTATTACTTGGAGAGCTACTTCTCGGTTTTCCTCGAGATCATCTAGATTACCGAGTATCATGTCCGAGGTAAAATTATTTTTCCAAGCTTCAATTTTAGTTGTCGGGATCATCGTTTAAGTTTGTATGATCACTTCTGTACCATATGTCATTACGAAGTGTGTTATCCCCGTAGCTTCTCTTAGAGTAGTCTGATAATCCCAAAGAACGTAATGTAGTTGTTCACACCAGCTATCCCCATGTACATCTAGTTTCTATTTTAGCATGTCGTCTATAGTTTTATTGGTGTCCTCTGCCTGGTCATTGCTTTTAGGATAGATTGGTGTAGACTTCTTCTTTCTGATCTTGAAACAATTAAAGAAAATATCGATGTTCTTTCCTCGGAGTTGTGCTCCATTGTCGAAATGATGGCAGCTGGGATACCAAAGCGGCATATGGTAATGTTTGAAAATAAATTTAAAGACATCGTGGTCTCTGATATGTCGGAGGGATGAATCCTCTACCCATTTCGTAAAGTAGTCTGTTGCAAAGATCAAGTATTTTCTTTTCCATGTACATGATCGTAGTGGTCCTACGATGTCAACCCCCATTTTGTTAATGGCCAAGGGATTAGTATAGATTTCAAATCCATGGAAGGGGCGTGCCTTTTTTTTTTCTTCCATATTTCTGGCATTCGATACATTGATGTGCCATTTTTTTTTAACCTTCGTTCATACGAGGCCAAAAATATCCTTGAAGTTTAGCTTTCTAAGCTAAGGTCCTACCGCAAATATGATTTCTGGCATATTTATTAGAGCACTACTTGGTCGAACTCGCAAGCGTTGCTATCTCATGCTTGTTGTCAAGTTTAGTTACCAAAACTATTAGTCTTGATATCTAGTCTACTTATAACTAAGTCTCGGATTAGGACAGAAAGTGTAGTTGAGCATTAAACTTCACGGCGTTCATCGATTGAAGACGAAGAACCACTAAGGGGAGCTTGTGGAACTTCATCAATAGAAGGTATGTGGAGACTTGAACTCATCTATCACTCAAAAGTCTATCTACTTTATCTCCTATTTGAGATAAAAGTCGTATAGATATATAGACTTCGATTATACACATTTGATATTTAGATCTGATTTTAACTCACTTATATATTCTCGAAATATGTGTTGGTAATATTTCGATTTAACCAAGTTCATATTATATTCTTAACGAAAGTCAAAAGATAATCATGTGAAAATCGCCTTGTAACATCTTACATGATTTTTGTGAGATATTCATTTGATGTAGACTTGAATGTTTCGTATTAATCATTCAATCACTTGAAAATTTCTTTGAAGCTAATAGTTCGTGTGAGACAGCTATTTTCGTCTTCCGAGAATGTTTCAATGATTGAAATGGGAATTTAGAACACTTAACCATGATTGGATTATAAGCACATTATGCATACTTTCATATGTGTTTATCCAAGACCGGAACTTAGTATGCATACCCGTATGCGTACTGGTTGGTCAGGTAAAGTCCGAGAGCTAGAGTATGCATACTGGAGAAGTCAGTTTAAGTACGGGAATTAGAGTATGCGTACCTATATGCGTACTGGTTTCAAATAAAGTTTGGAAGTGTACGAAAATATGCATACCCATTCACATACTGGCGAACACAGTCCAAGCCCGACTACTTAGGTATGTGTACCCGTTTGCATACTTGAGTCAGTTATGTTCTAAAATCGATTTGGTCATGGGCTAATACATTTATATAATATAAAGAATGCAATCTTTTTCAAACCGTGACTATAATGTTCATGAATTGATTCGAGTGAATCAAAATCGATTTTACTTCAATTGTGTCTTGTATACTTCTATGAGAATATAAAAAATTGAACAACTCTATAACTAGTTTCATTTGAGTCACTTGAACTAGTTATGGTTAAGATAAATATGGTTGATATGAAAGTGTTCATATGGCTAACTTCGGTTAACTATTGTTGAGCCAACAAGGTGTACACGTTTAGGTACAGTTACCCATATCTAAATGAAGTCACTTTTTTTTTGTGTAACAAGATAAGTTCAATCTAACGGTTTAAGGATATTAGCTTGAGTCTAATCATGTTTTCATCTAACAGTGAATATTGAATGCTTTGTTACCAATGTAACATTGATTGTAAACCCTGATTTGAAGACTATATAAGGAAGAACTCTAACAACTGGGAAACTTGATCCCTACACCTCCTGTGTGATACTAGTTGAGACTAGAGTCGATTCTCCTTTAACCTTAGATTTTTCACGAAACCCTGTATGCTAACGACTTGAAGACAACTTCATTGGGATTGTGAATCCATCCCCAACTATTTTCTCTGTAATTGCGTGTTCTAATCTTTATATTTTTCTATCCTATCGCGTACTATCTTCTCTAAGGTTTTCTCGAGATTTATTGTCCAATAGGTAAGATAAAAAATAGTCCCAAACATCTTCATATCATCATTTGTGATTCCACAATATCTTGTTTCGCTACCATACAATTAAAATTATTATGAGGTGATTGATATTTCTAGGATGTTCTTTGGGAATATAATTCCGGTATATCAATTGGTTCCTATTCACCTTGACATATCAAAAGACGAAATAAAATATTCTAGGTATTTCTTTGGGAGATAGATTTATCTATTCAATAGAATTTTCTGTGTGAGACAGATTGGTTTATCAAGTCTTCGACTTTGGGTCGTAGAAACTCTAAGTTGTGGGTAAGATCATCTAAGGGAATAAAGTGCATAAAGTCCTACTGGGATTCAGATGCGTAAGGAATGTGACTGTACCTTGATCAGTATGAGATTAATTATGGCTCAACTACATTCCAGTCCGAAGTTAACTTGGTGTAGGCTAGTGTCTGTAGCGGCTTAATACAGTGTGGTGTTCAAATCTGGACTAGGTCCTGGGGTTTTTCTACATTTGCGATTTCCTCGTTAACAAAATTTCTGGTGTGTGTTATTTCTTTTCCGCATTATATTTTTATATAATTGAAATATCACAGTTAGTGTGTAAGTTCAATCAATTGTGAATCCGACCTTTGGGCTGTTGATTAAATTGATTGACACTTGGATATTGGTTTTTGATAACATCCAAGTTATTTCTTATATTCAATCGGGCTCGTAAATTCCTATTTGTTTGATTGCAGATTGAATTGGGAAATAGAGATATAACTCTTGGATATACTTTTCTTAAGATTGAGTCTGACTGTCTAATTGATTTTATTGAAAGTATATTAGAATTAGTCTATACAGATTGCTAAGAGGAATATTGGGTGTGGTTGTTAGACTCATGCTTTTTCTATATCCATGATGTATTTCTTTCAAAATTTCTTGTCCTTCATCAAAGGATAGGCATCTAAGCAAAGGCACAAGATATGGCTGTCAATATAGTATTCCTTCCCTTAATTGGTAATTTCCTGATCGGGATATCACCTTGTGCACGAGCTTTTGGTCGCTTGGGAGATCACCATTAACCAAATATCTTATGATAGGTGTTTTAGAACGAAGCAGTTCGTGTGGATCGTCCAATTCTTCCTCCATCCCTGGAATTTATCCGACCTCATCAGTATCGACGAGTGAGAAATCGTCCAGGAAGTATGCAACGGCTTGAGTCTTTATTGCTGCCTGAGGTTGATATTTAAACCCAAGCAATTTTATTTGAGGTCCCCGTCTGGATTTATGCATGTTCTGTGGGAATTTCCAAGTACAGATTCTATTGGTGCTTTGGTGATGATAGTCACGGTGTGTGCATGAAAGTACGTTCGCAATTTTTGCGTAGCATACACTAAAGATAACATAAGTTTTTTAATCTTTGAGTAATTTTTCTCTGCTGAGGTCATAGTTTTGCTTATAAAGTAAATGGTTTTTCATCCCCCTTGTCGATGCGAGTCAGCACAACACTTATCGATGTGTTAGTGGCTCACAGATAGATATAAATATCTTTGCATGGATTAGGCTTTTATGAAATTGGTAAGGTAGCTTGATGCTCTTTGATCTTTTGGAAAGATTCTTCACACTTGGCGCTCCATGAGAATTTTTCACCTTTCTTTAGAGTATTGAAGAAATCTTTATATTTATTGGACGATCTAGCAATAAACCTACCTAAGGATTCCAATTGACCGCTCAATCTTTGTACGTCTTTTACTGTATCTGCAGAAGCCATTTCTATTATGGATTGTACTTTGGCCAGATCCGCTTTGATGCCTCGTTTTGCAACCATATATCCTAAGAATTTTCCCGAGGTCACCCCAAAGGCACATGTTGTCGGGTTTATTTTCATATTATACTTCCTTATTTGTTCAAAGATGTCTTTATGGTCTCTTGCATGGTCTTGTGGGAGCTTGCTCTTGACAAGCATGTCATCCACATACACCTCAAGGGTTTTATGTATCCATTTATCGAACATTTTTTTCACCATTCGCGGGTACGTCGCACCAGTATTTTTCAGCCCGAATGGAATTTTAGTGTAACAGTAAAGACCTCGAGGAGTAAAAAAGGTGGTGTGTTCTTGGTATTCTTCGGCTAATGGGATTTAGTGTATCCGGATGTTTCTTCTACAAGCTGATCGATATTGGGAAGTGGAAAGATGTCCTTTAGACATGCCTTGTTAAGATCACTAAAGTCAATACATATTCGTACTCCTCCATTATTTTTAGGTACGATCACCATGTTGGATATCCATATCGGATATTGTACTTATCGAATGACACCTTCGGCCTCCATTTTCTTGATCTCGTTCTGGATAGCCTCATGATATTTAGGCACCAAATTTCTCATTCTTTGTCTCATAGGTTTATGCTATGGATTAATTTTCAAATGATGGCATCAAACTGTTGGATCGATCCCTGGCATGTCCTCCATGCGCCATGCGAAGACATCAACGTATTCCTTTATTACTTGTATTAATTTCTCCTATTCCTCTATGCTGAGGAAGAGTCCGGTTTTGACCATCCCTGGATTTTCAGGTGTTTTAATATTCCCCTCTTTTGTTGACTTTGGTTCTGTAATGTAGGAGAGGTTCTTTAATTGCTATAACGGCCCGTAGGTTCACCAAAAATAGGAATTGGTACATCGTTCGAACGTCTAGCTTCATTTGTTTCTGCTATGTAAGTGTCAATTCTTCTTGATTCTTAGCATCTTTGGTTCTTTTATTCCATGCATTTGGGGAATTGATCTTATTTTCACCATTTTGTACATCCATATTGTAATAGTACTTTGCTTTGCGAAAATTTCTTATTGTTAGAGCATTGCTCGGTCGAACTCGTATGCGTTTTTATCTCAAGCATGTTTGTCAATATTAGTGATCAAAACTATACGTCTTGATTTCTAGTTTACTTATGACAAAGTCTCGGTCTAGGATAGTTAAGTATAGTTGGGCTCCAGACTCCATGGCGATTATCTTACGAACACGAAGAACTACTCAAGGAACCAGTGGAACTTCATCCGACCAAAAAGGTATATGGAGACTTGAACTTATCTAGCACTCAAAAGTCTATCTATCTCCTACTCTTGAGACAACAGTCGTATAAGTATGATAATTTTCATACAAACAAATTTGATATTTCGAGCCGAGTTTACTCGCCTATATTTTTCTCGAAATATGTGTTGATAAGCTTTCGCTTTAACCACTTTTCATCTTTCCCAGTGATGAAAGTCATGATGACATTTCAATCTTGAAAATAGATTTGATGACGATAGTCGATTCTTATGTATAAACGACTATTATTGTAGGTACTGAATATCACAAGGCATTAGCTTACGAACATCGTGACAAATATAAGAGGAAAGAATTACAAAATGATGCGATGATAGAGGAAGCACGGGGAAGTATGAAGATTTGCGAAGATAGAATAATCTTGCGAAGATGAATTGCGATACTTTGCAATTCATATACAGCTGTACAAATTTCACTATAAATAGGAGTTCAAATGTAAAATTCAAGAGGTTCTTTTAGTGAGTATTAGAAATTATCTTAGGAAAGAGAATAGAGAAATTTGTAAATATTCTAGTTCCATTTAGATACTTCTTTGTAATCAATTGAGAGAATTAATAAGAAAGTTGTCATTCAACATCAAGAACTTCTCAAGTTTTACTAATTCTACAGAGGGTGTAGTTGTAGGTTATTCTCCAACTACATAATTGGCGCTAGAAACAGGGAACTTGAAGAATTCCTGTATTAGAGAAATGGCAAGAAGAAGAAATATATTAGAACCATTAACTGCATTAAGAAGAAGTGTAAGACTCGCAGGAGGAGAACCAAGTAGGAGAGGGAGTAATCGAAGAAATCAAGCTCAACAAATAATAGATCATGATCGAGTGAGTATACACACTTGTAGAACTGATACACCAGTAGAAGAATATAGAGAACCACAAATCAGAGAAAATGGGATCTTTATGGGAGGAACAATTCTTGAAAGAGAAAGGGAGATGTTAGAAACATTGAGACAAGGAATTCAAGAAGAACGAAGGTTAGAAGCTGAAGAACGTGCTAACCTAACAAGACGGAATCAAGAATTAAGGATGGAGAATGAAATGTTACAAAGGAGGAAATCTCAAAGTGTTGCAAGATCAAATGCCAGACTAGAGAGAGAAGGGCAGAATTCACCAACAATCAATGATGAAAGTACTATGCAAGGACAAGCACAGACTCAAGTTGAAAGAAATCAAGAGAATCGCTTCATTTTAATACCAAACCATGAAAAAAACATGGAGAATTTACGAACTAGGCCAAATCCTAGAGAAAACAATCAGAATGGTGAAGAAAATCAAGAAGAAGAGTCATCTGAGAGACAACAAGCAGTACATCAGAACAATTACGAGAGTAGAGTAAGAAGACGTGAAGAGGCTCGTAACAATCAAAATGTTGAGTATGAAAGAATTCAGAGAAGAATTGGAAATCAACGAACAGAAACAACGAGGAATGAACTAAATTTTCGAACTAAAATACAGGCAAATCAAGAAGAATGAATCACAGAAGAAGGAGAAATGAAGAAGAAGAAATTCCCGATATTCGAATGAGAAGGATGAGAAGAATAGAAGGGAAGAACAAGAATTTCAAGATGCTCTGCAACAAAAAAATTGTGATAATTTAGAAAGAAGATATTTGCAGAGTTGTGCAAATGAAAACATTAATGAAGAATATGATAGAATGCGAAGGATCGCAAGAGAAGAGACGCAAGAACGTATAAGAAGAGAGGCTGCGCTGAAGAGGCCAATGGATGAGAATTCTGAAGCAAATGCACGGATCTTTCGAGAATTAGCGGAAATGAGAGGGATGATAAACAATAGAAGAGGAGGAGATAGAAGGCAATTAGATGAAGCAATATAAGAAGCTGCGAGGACTCCATTTGCTAGAGAAGTACAATTGGGAGGGATTCCACCAAAATGCAATTTGCCTACACTTACCAGTATCTTTGATGGGACTTCATGTTCTATTCAGCACATTAAAGCATACATAGGATGCATGTTACAATGGGAGAATCATGATGCTATATTATTCAAGTACTTCGTATCAAGCTTAACAGGGGAAGCTCTAAAGTGGTTCGAAGGACTTCCTAAGAACACTATTACGTCATTTAATCATTTACAAGCAACTTTCCTTGGAGCATATATCACAAATCATTCCTCACGGCTTGGTATTGAAGATGTGTTTGGTTTAAAACAAAGAATTGGTGAAAGTTTGAAGCATTTGGTAAGAAGATGGAAGACTATGTGCAGTGATATGGCAGGGCGCGTGGATGAGAGATACTTGATTTTGTCTTTCATAAATGCGATGTTCGCAACTGAACAACTGTATGTTCAAATCTTCAGAAGAAAGAATTCCATAATGATGATAGAGTTACGAGAATTGAAAGAAGAGTACATTACACTAGAGGAAAAGCAAAAAAATATGGAGTCATATCCAGTAGCAAAAACTAACAATCAAGACGCAGGAGCAAATTTACTTCCCAAAATAATCAACGTCGTAGCAGGTACTTCGCAAACATCCTCACAAACTTCTTCGCAAATTTCAGAAGAGAAGAAAATCAATAATAGCCAGCCAAAAATAGTAGCAATGGGTAGCAAAGATCAAGAAGAGTATGATAGAGAGAGGAATTTCTATAATCGAGGAGGAAATAACCAGATCCCAAGATTAGATCAACAGCAAGAAAATTATGGGGGACAAAGGAAACATTATTTTGGACAAGGAAATCAGAGGAAAAATTATAACAATGGTCAAGGAAGTCAAAGAATGATAAGGGAAGAAATAAAGTTGCCACCTTTGAATACAAGTGTAGAGAAGATATGGCAGGCAATTATTCAGATAGAACATATACCAACTCCATGGAATATGGGAAAGGAACCACCAATGGGTCCAAGAAGTCATGAATTTTGTTCATATCATCATTTTCATGGACATTCTACAAATAACTGCAATAATATCAAGAGGATAATATTGCGAATGATTGATCAAGGAAAATTGAATCACTTTTTACTTAAGCAAACACAGTCGCAACAATTACCACAGGCTCCAGTCATAACTCGCAGGGAGAACACAGCACAAGAAAAGGGAGAAGAAACCCTACATATAGAAGTGGGATCAAAAGCAAGGAATGTTTTCTGTAATTCTATTGTTCACTCATATAAAACCATAGAGGATTTTCATGATAATATGTTAAGCAGGGTATATGCGAGGGATGGTGAAGGAAAGGAAGTAATGAACATCGCAAAAATTTCACGACTTGAAGATTGGCAGAAACGTGAAATTTCTTTTGAAGCCACTGAAATTCCAGAAGGTTGTGAAGCACATGATAATCCATTGGTAGTAAAATTAGAAATTTGCATGAATATGGAAGAAGGCGAAGATGATATGGAGGAAGAATCAATTGGTCTTAATAGAATTTTGATTGATGCGGGAAGTTCTGTCAATATCCTGTTCTATTCTGCTTACAAAACTATGGGGGGAAAAGACGCAGATTTAATACCATCTACTTACAGGATTTATGGTTTTAATGGAACTGCTAATAAGCCTAAAGGAGAAGTAAGCATGTGAATTCCATTAAGTGGAATGCGAACTGAAATTCTATTTTGCATTGTTGAGGTCGAATCACCATATAATGATTTGATAGGAAGACCCTGGCTCCATGGAATTCTAGGCGTAGCTTCCACTCTATATCAATGCATAAAATTTCCTCATATGAAGGGTGTTGGAGTTATCAAGGGTGATTGGGCTGAAGGAAAGAAATGTTACGATACAGAGGTAGAAGTTTGCGAAGGAAAAACTACTGAAAAAGAAAATTGGAGAAAAAGAGCAAAGGATGTGAAAAGAAGTGAAAATTTAATGGCAGAGGATTAAGACAGTAAAGAATAAAATTACGATTTTAATAATGCAGGAAATTTGCGATGATAACAAAGGGTTGTGATTTGCCAAGAAAGAAGAAAGAAAGTAATGAAACAAGAAGGTAATCAATATGTTTGCTCGAGAAGTATAACAAGATATCCATTCAGAAAAAATAAGTTGAAATGAGGTATGTTACAACACAAAAAAAAAATTTATGATAAATTTTACGAATATTGTTTGCTCGCAGGAAATATGCAAAAAATTACGAATTTCAAAATTTTTATTGCGATTAAATTTCATTAAAGAAAGACGCACACATTAACTTGCGAAGAAAAGACCGCAATCTGTGATCAGCTTTCAAAAAAGAAAGAAAGCCGCAGAAATATTACACAGGAAAACCTTTGTGGCGTACAACCTAGTTCGCGAAGCAACATTTCGTAAGAGGCAAAGTCCTAAAGTACGTCATTTAAGGGGGTACCTATAAGCATGGCTCAGGGACATCGGAACACCACCAAGGAACCTGAGTACATGGAACTTTACGGGGTACAACCCAATAACGGGGTACCTATCCGGGTTAGACACCTTGGATTCTCACCTAATCTTGCGACATTACGTAATATTATGCGGTGTAACATGATTTAGGTTGGGAGACTAAGGCATATTGTCTTTCCCAAGAAGTGCAGAAAACGATCAAGGCGCCGAGGTACACGGTTGAGTTAAGAGTGCCGGGTGGGCTTGAAGCACATCTTCCATTTTTTACAAGTCTTGGAAAATGATGCATTTGTCCCAAAGATACCCCATAGGGTGCAACCTCGTAACTATAAGCCCTATAGGAAAAAAGTATAAGAGGTTGCGATCAAAATCTGGTTGTTTGCAGAACCGGATGGGAAGAGCTAACCTTGTATGGTCGATGTATGCTTCCTTGAAGGGGAAACCAAGGGGAAGATAAAGGGCAGCACCTTCCATTAGGGAGATGATACGTGCTATAAGACGCAAATGTCATGAGGCTTCTTGTTTGCAAAAACATAAAGGCTTGTCATATTTGTGCAACAACTGAATTTCTGCGAGCATTCTAAAAAAAAAAAAAAAAAAAAAAAAAAAAGAGAAAGAAAATATCCAAAGAGAACTCGCAGAACATAACAAAGAAGTTAAGATGAGATCAATGGGTTATTACATGAAAGTGTAAAAACGTCCTGCGATTTCATCACAAGACGATAATGTCACGAGGTTGTATATTCGCAAGAATGTTCAAACTTGTCATATTATCGCAAATACAAAAATATTATCACAAAAGAGGTGGCAAAATAAGACCTTTACTTATCAATTAATGAAAATTATTCCATCAATATCATTGGAGAATTTTTACAAGAGTATATATATCATGAAGTTCTGACAAAGAAGACATCTCCGTCAATACCATTGAAGAATTTTTACAAGAATATAAATCATGAAGTCCTAAAAAAGAAGACAGCCCTATTGAAGAGTTTTCATGAAGATATAACAAAAGATGTGATTTTGCTCGCAATCAAAAACAGATAGTTCATATTCATTAAATTTTACGAGAATTACATACTTCTTCATATACTGAATATTTCTCCACAACTTGAATACTTCTTATAATTCTTCAAGAAAGTCTCATATTTATTATACTTCTTCAACGGATACTTCATTTTGCGAAGGTTAAGTACTTATTATACTTCTTCATACATTGAGTAATTCTTCATAGATTGAATAATTTTTATACTTCTTCATACATTGGATAATTCTTTAAGGATTGAATACTTATTTAAAGATATTTTATATTCTTAAGGATATTTCATACCTCGTATTTCTTATACTTCAAAGGGAGGATTTCTTGTTCACAATCGCAACAAGCTAAAGCTTCGTAAGTCGAATTAGGGAAGATATTCTAATAATTCCAACAATGTTTAATCATATGAAGAGCAATAATAGGGGGAAAGGGAATACTAAGCTAAGTCTTTAAGATATATTATTTCTCTTCACATGATCAAAGTAATGCAAATAAGAGAGACACGCGATCAAAGAAAAATCAAGTCATCATCGCAAGATTAAGACATTAATACGAGTTAAACTTCAAAAAGAAATTGTTGGTTGATCAAAAGTGCAATAAAGAAGAAAATGTTGTACTCAAACAGACAATATGAAAAGAACTAGAATAGATATACAAAAAAGAATGAAGTTATTCTTCAGGGGATTTATTCTCATCAAAATGATCTTCTTTTTCTTCTTCAGAGAGATCATCTTCAACTTCACTATCAGATATTTCCAGATATGGGGTATCTTCAGGAATTTCTTCAGAAAGGAGTGTATGGTACTTCTTGAAAGGAATTTGTTTGTCTTCAAAAATCTTTCGAGTCATCTTAGCTCGAAAACGCTTGACATATAAACTATGGTTGTGCTGGGTAATTAGAAGTTGAGATCTTAAATCAGAAATCTTCTTCTTACGATTGGCATGAATAGTTTCCAGATCATTATTCATCTTCGCATAATTTTCTGCAGCAATGAGAGAAGTTAAGGAATTGGTTAGAAAATTACGAAAGAAAAGTAATTAAAATACTCACAATTACGAAGAATTTACCTTCTAATTGCTTTTTATCATTATGAAGAGAAGAGTTTTCAAGCTTTAGATGATTATTCTCCTCAAGAAGAGAAGAACTATCGGCTGCGATGCTCGCAGATTGTGGATTATCTTCGTGACGGGATGTTAGTTCGGCGATATCAATATTTAAATCCTCTACTTTCTGACGAAGTTTTGAATTTTCAATCTCCAACTTCTTACAACGGTTTAAAGTTTTCTTCTCAACGATGGAATGACGTCTTTCCCAATCTGAAGCAGCTGTGCAGCTAACTCTTCCAACCTGAACAAGTAAAAAGGGTCAGAAATTAATGGAGTAAGGGAAACAAACAAGGAATAGAAAAGAAACTTACCATACTCCCTAAAGCATATAATGTAGCAGGAGAGACGAATCTTGAAATTCCATCAAGAGAGTTGTTATTGAGTACAGTAGGAACGCAAGCCTTCGCAATAAGCTTATGAGAATTCTCATTAGGAGAGTTTCCTAACCCACGAGAAGAATGGAGAAAGGCCTCAGATACACGAACCATTGCTGAAGCAAAAGTTTATGTGTTACTATAATCTTCCTCTTCCTCTTCACCTTCACCAGCATTATCATCATGATCATCATCATCTCCTTTATCAGAAAGGGTATCAGAATTAGAGTCAAAGTCCTTCTCAGGAAATTTATCATCTTCATCACCTTGATCTTCCTCAACATTCTCATTAGAAGAGATTACATGGGAATAAGAATTGGTTGAGAACTTCTTCTGTTTCTTTCTCTCATGAGCAACATCTTCAAGTTTTCTTTTTCCTTTGCGAAGAGCATCATCTTGACTACCAGAAGTTTGGGTATCCTTCACAGAGCGAAGTGTCTTTTGTCTCGCGGTTAATATTTTGGAAGAAGTGGAACTCTTATTCTCACTCGCAACAACCTCAGGAAGATCAGAAAGAACCTTCAAATTCAAATAAGGATTAGAAACAGAGGCAACAATATATTGTTTAAAAAGCATAAAAGAGTGTTTCTTACCTCATTTGAAAATAAATAGAAGAGTAACAAGAAGATAAGGAGATGGAGGTACATACATTTTTATAAACCCAAGGTTGATAATTGCGGTCACGAAGGTTCGCAGGAGGATCTACTATCCCAGAAATATAAGGACCCGATAATTCTAAAGGGTAGTTATACCAATCTTCATCATTAGAATGACGAGGTGTTTTATTATTTCCCGAGGCATAATCAATGTCGTGCATGAGAAGGTCATCTGCTGAGATATTATCTTTACGATGAAGACGAACACCCCAACGTTTATCTTCTTTCCTCGCAGGAATTAATGTGTAATTTTTAAAGAAACCCTCAACTGTATAGTCCGCAGCGATAATTTCCACATCTCTAAATCCAGGTTTCCTAAGATCAACTGAGTACAAAGATCTTCCAGTAGCAGCACGAGTTGCGAATTCAACCAGAATGCGAATGCAATCACCAATCAATTGATAAATGGCACATGAAAAATTGGGGTGGGAAATAATTTCATAGAATAAAGGAAGATTAACATCATAAAGAGGAAGAAGAAGAGGAAGACCTGCGAGGATTTGACATCGTGAGATTAAACTTTCTGATCATTCCAAATATAGTTGGTAAAGAGCTTCACACAGAGAGAAGATTTATTGTTATAATCATCAATTTCAGAAAGAATGAGGTCCCTATCAGCAAGCTCTGCGTTAATTTGTTCAATAGTTTTCTTCTTTGTAGCCATTGGATATAAGATAGAAAATAAGAAAGAAAAGAGATGAAATAGATAAAAAATTGTAGTAGCAGAAAAAGAGAATATATTGTAGAGGCAGAAGTGATAAGGAAGACGAATAGGATAAGAGAATAAAAACAAAAAAACAAAGGGAAATATTTATAAAGAAAAGAGAATTCGATGAAGATAGAAACTCATCAATGCGATTAAACGTGAACGGTTGAAAAGAACGGTTACGAAGAAACGTGTCAAAAAGGTAATGGAAAAGATAAAAGACGTGTTGCGAATTTAACAGGTGGTGATAACTATATTAAATTTACGAGAATAGAGGTTCTCATGACATTCCTTCTTCGTAGAATTGACATGAGAACAAGCACGATGTAGGTACTGAATATCACAAGGCATTAGCTTAAGAACATCGTGACAAATATAAGAGGAAAGAATTACAAAATGATGCGATGATAGAGGAAGCACGGGGAAGTATGAAGATTTGCGAAGATAGAATAATCTTGCGAAGATGAATTGCGATACTTCGCAATTCATATACAGCTGTACAAATTTCACTATAAATAGGAGTTCAAATGTAAAATTCAAGAGGTTCTTTTAGTGAGTATTAGAAATTATCTTAGGAAAGAGAATAGAGAAAGTTGTAACTATTCTAGTTCCATTTAGATACTTCTTTGTAATCAATTGAGAGAATTAATAAGAAAGTTGTCATTCAACATCAAGAACTTCTCAAGTTTTACTAATTCTATTGAGGGTGTAGTTGTAGGTTATTCTGCAACTACAATTATAACATTATAGAATAATGTTTCAATGATTGAAATGTATAGTTGAGATTACGTAACCACCTATGGATATAAGCATATATAATATGTTCGCATATTAGTGTATAAGTTCATTTACCGGAAACCAAGTTCCTAAACATGTGTGCATGCGGTATTGGTGAAGGAGACAGGTTGGATACACGTACCCGTACGCGTACTGGTGGAAGTTCTTAAATCGAGAATTTCTGCTGAGTTTGTAGTTCGCAAACTAGTAAACCAGTCACCTTAGGTACGCGTACCCACAGAAGTTTTCAAACCGAAAATTTCTGATGAGTTCGTAAGCTCAAATTCGGTAGCTAAGGTACGCATACCCGTACTCATACCCAAGATGGTTATATTTCTCAAATCGGTTAGCTCATGAACTTAAACAATAAATCAATAAGGAATGCAATCTTTGCAAACCATGGCTATATTTTTCATGAAATAATTCGAGTGAATCAAACCGATTTTTTTTCAATTGTGTCTATGTATAAAGACCTAAGAAATTGAACAACTCTTCAACTAGTTCTTTTGAGTCATTTGAACTAGTTGTGAAGAAGATGAATATGGTTGATATGAAAGTGACCATATGGCTAACCATTAGTTAACTATTTGTGAACTAACTAAGTGTACAAATTTGGGTATGGTTATTCAAACCTAAATGAATATATTTCATTAATGTGTGTGACAAGCTAAGTTTTGATCTAACTGTTGAAAGATATTAACTTGGATAAATCAGGTTTTTCATCTGACAGTGAATATTGAAAGCTTTGTTACCAAGGTAAGTTATATTGCAAACCCAAATTTGAAAACTATATAAATGAGACGTATAGTAACTGGAAAAACTAATACCTACACCTCATGTGTGATACTAGTTGGTTTGCTAGAGTCGATTCTCCTCTAACCATAGGTATCTTCTAGAGACCCTATCGGTTAACGACTTAAAGACTTCATTGGGATTGTGAAGCCAGACAAAACTACTTCTCTTATAGTTGAGCAATCTGATCTTGCCATTTTCTATCGTACGAGTTCATATCTCCGATAGGGCAAGATAAAAATAAATCACAAACATCTTCGTCTCATCGTTTGTAATTCCGCAATATCTAGTTTCGCTACTATACGATTTAGATTATTGTGAGGTGATCAATAATTCTAGGCTATTATTCGAGAATATAAGTCTGGGTTATTGATTAGTTCCTGTTCACCTTGATTTTATCACAATATGGAACAAAACTCGTAGGTTTATTTGTGGGAGACAGATTTATATATTATCGTAGACTTTTCTGTGTGATAAAGATTTGTTTATTAAAGTCTCCAACTTTGGGTCGTAGGAACTCTTGGTTGTGGGTGAGATCAGCTAAGGGAATCAAGTGCGTAGTATCCTGCTGGGATTACAATCGTAAGGAGCACAATTGTACCTTGAATCAGTGTGATATTGATTAGGGTTCAACTACAGTCCAGACCGAAGTTAGTTTGTAGCAGGCTAGTGTCTGTAGCGGTTTAATAAAGTGTGATATTCAATCTGGACTAGGTCCCAAGGTTTATCTGTATTTGCAGTTTCCTTTTAAACAAAATTTATGGCATCTGTGTAATTTCTATTCCGCATTATATTTTGTTATATAATTGAAATATCAAAGGTTGTGTGTTGTATCGATCAATTGTGAAATCCAACCTTTGGTTGTTGATTGATCCTTGGATATTGGTCTTTGGTACCATCCAAGTTTTTATCTCTTGTATTTGATAAAGACTCGCAGGTTTCTATTTGCTTGAGTATAGATCAAATCGAGAGATAGAGATATTAACTCCTTGATATACTTTTTATTTAAGATAGATTCTGACTGTCTAGTTGATTCTCTTAAAAGTATATTAGAGTTGGTCCATATAGATTGTTAATCGAAATATTGGGTGAGGTTGTTAGACCCATGCTTTTTACCTATGATCTCTGCGATCCCATCATCGGGTGTTGGAAACCTTAACCTCTGGTGGTAAGTTGACGCGACTCCCTTGATTCCATGAAAACGGGATCGTCCGACAATAGCAGTATAAGGTGAAATTACATATACCTATACAGAAGGTAGCTAGTTAAAGTCATGATTTTCCCTACATGAATTTCCATGGTTATCTCGCCCTTGGTCGAGTGGACGAGTCATTTTTTTTTTTTGATTGGTAAAGAATGTTATGTTAATGTTAGTTTGTTAATGTTTGAGCGGAGACTCGAACCGCTGACCTCTTACTTGAGAGTCAGGCTCCTGGACAACTGGGCTAACACCAGATGGTTGACGAGTCATTGAAACCAAAGATATTATATGTGGATGGTATTAAGCACTCATCTTTTAGGCCCATTTGCTTGAACATCTCATAGAAAAAGATTTTGATAGAGCTTCCGCCATCAATTAGTATCTTAGGCATCGCCTTTGGTTATCCTCTTCGCCTTCGTACTATGGGAGTGCGATGGCCATCGTGACCACTATAGGGTCATTATGATTTCTTCTGTCGTCTGGCGCTTCGAAGGTTGAAAAGATGATAGGCCGTTTCATCCATTCCTCCATCGGTGGTTCTTTTTCCATACTAAAAACCTCATTTCCTTCAAAGTTTCTCTTATGGATGCGCCCAGTGATGTTTTCCTCCAAGAAGGTGTTGTAATAGATAAATAGGAAATCGTGTTATACCCCAGATATTGTGCTTCACATGGGATCTCCACACGATGCACCGGGGCTCCTGTCTCCCGTGGAGGAGCTGGCTGTGTAATATACTCATGGAGTTTACTATCATCGATCATATCTTCTACCAACTTAATCAGATCCCTACACGAGTCTGTTGGATGGCTGTAAAATAGATGGAACTCACAGTAATCTTTTATGCTGTTAGCATGCTCGGGTTGTTTCCCTTTATTTCAAGGGAAATTAATCTTGCATTTTCCGTCAATCTTCTTGAAGATTTTAGAAATGGGTGTGTTTAACTTTATGTAGATCGGGTCTACAAACTATCCCTTCTTCTCTTGGGCCTGATCTCGTCCTTTTCATCCTCCACTTCTCTATTTATCGAATCGTGCAGACTCGTTATGATGCCGCTCAGCACCTCGAGTTTTCACTTGGGGAGACA
Organism: Papaver bracteatum; assembly: GCA_023529315.1. NCBI lineage: Eukaryota > Viridiplantae > Streptophyta > Magnoliopsida > Ranunculales > Papaveraceae > Papaver > Papaver bracteatum. Next base: position 657,530 of record JAJJWX010000734.1, read on the forward strand.
TTTTCTTCTCTACTATTTCCTCGGACTAACTTATCGTACATCCCATATTGGAGTTCTTTGAGGGCTATGTAGTCCTTATGAATTTCCCTTAGTTTCACTAGACATGGTAGTATTGTCTCATACATTCTGACGAATATAGGGTCTGTCTTTGGCAGACTATTTTTAATACCTAAGATCGCATAGGCTTCTGGGACTCTTCTGATCTCTAAACATGGAATCCTCCAATGAGTTACTAGAGACCGGAGGGACTCATTAGGCCCTCTGGTTATTTGGAATAACATATCAATTCTTAGCTTAACTCGACTATTATGCATGTAGGCCTCTAAGAATAGCTTGAACAAGTAGGAAAATGACTTGACCGATTCTCTTGGAAAGTTGTTGAAACACATCAGGGATTCTTCCTTTAAACTAGCCGGGAATAATTTTTACATCACGACATCATATTGGCTCCAATGTATTAACATGTGATAAGATCAGAGATATTCAATTTAATCGCCTGAACCATTAAAGGGGTTTATAAAAATAGGAAGAGAACATTTCCTTAGAAACGGTTTAGCCAGCAGGCTCGCTGCTCGGGGCGGATTTCCTTCCTTCTGCATTACTTCTGCCAATTTCTGGCCTCCTTGTCTTCCGGTGGATTATTTATACATCGCCTCGAGTTGGCTTAGCCTAACCTGCAATTGATCATCGATATGCCTTATTTGGGCCTTCGTTTTCGTCCTGATTCTCTCTTAGGTGAGAAAGAAATCTCTGGATGGTGATATCTTGATCTCTATATATCCTCATCGGATTGCTCAACATACGATGCTGGTTTGGTGCTAGTTGACTTATATTTCGAAGTTTCTCCTCGCCTTAGGTTTCCACCCACTTGGCTCTCGGGTGGGCTATTGACTTTGGTTTCGTCCTTCTTTTTATACCTTTCTCGTTTACGTCTAGGATTGACATCGGACGGCCCCTCCAAGTGTCTATCCTCATCATTTAATACCACTTGGCTCTCGGGTGGGAAATTGTCCCCCGTTACTCCGTTAGAGGTATCTGGTATGTCAATACGTTCACCGTCTTATAAGTCTTCAAGAGGGTTTTCCTCCTTGGGGACCTCCTTCGGGACAATGAGAGGCACCTTGCTCTTCTCCCAGCATCTCAATCTTCGGTTTTTCTTTTCCAACCTTTTGTTTCATCGTTCTAGATTTCTCATTCATTCTTCCTGCAATTTTGTTCCTTTATGATAGCTGCAAGGGAAGCGATGTTATTATCAAGGATATAGGAGTTATCCTTCTTAACCCCGATGTTTACCACCTGTTTTAGAAACCCTTCAGGTTGCATCAAGTGAATCTCATCTTGTCCTTCGAAGGGATTGTCCTCTTTGTCGAAATCAGAGTTATCTGTTAACCCTTCCCATATTTATTATTGGGATGTCCTTCGCCTGGGAGTACACCATTGAGCAGAGCATCTCCTGGCTCCATCGCGTTAAGTCCTTCGTGTAACGTACCACCAGTTTCTCCTTGGCTCATATAAGTAGATCGTCTCATCACCATCGCCTTACCTGAGAGATATGCAATAATGCTTAACTTTTATTTTCTTTCAGAAAAGTAGGCTCCTAAGTTTGCAGGTTATGTGCACTTTATAAGTCATAGTTTAGACTGTGCAGTTTTTAGTTCAGGAAGACTTTTCAGTGAGTTTTATAGACATGTGATGATGTTAAAACATTCCCTAGTTGGATAAAATTTTGGTGTCATGAAAATGTGTTTTGCATTTTTCTTTTTTTTGAGTAAACTACCTCCTCATGCACGTCATACCTTTAATGGGCAAAAACCAAATTATGATGATTTAGTACGTTTTTCCATGTTTGGAAGTATTTCTCAACACCTTGAATTTTTTATTTTGACAAGATTACGTTTGATGAAAGATTATGTACTCTTTAACCTCTCTTGTTTGCTTAGATTTGAGTTTCCAAGAAGAAGATTTTAGGTTATATGGAGTTTTAAGAGATAAAAAACATCACAAATTGTCATTTCTTTGAGTTTTTTCAACTGTCGTAGTGTATTTTTTTTTCAATGAAGTTTACCAGCTTAGATTTATTCCTAACTCATTCACGGAAGAGGTTTTTTTGAACATTTGCAAGAATCTTTATAAATTGTCTGATGTTTTAACCATCTTCTCTCCTGAGTCTCTTTAGGAAGTCAGTGAACAAGCCATAGAAAACATGGATTATAAGGGAATAACGAAGACAATTGTAGATTTGATGTCTTTTGAGGATCTACAAGACTTTGCGATCATGTAGATATGGATAATGTCCGAGATTGGCTCGCTAAATCTTAAGGAGATCTACAAAGCGATGAAAGAAATAACTTTTCTAAAAGTTTTTTGAAAAAACTTTGAGAACTTTTCCAGGGAGGTAGATAAATCTTCACACCTCCATGTTTCTAGCGCAAAAAAGTAGTTGCATCTTTTCTGATGACTACACCCAAGTAGATCTAACAACTACGAAGTTACTAATATTCAAGATTCAAAGATAAACAAGATGTAAAGAATATGAAAGTAAAGATGAACACAAGCATATAATGTGGTTCGGCCTTGTTGATGTACATCCACGAAGAAGAAATTATATCTTTATTATTGAAGGTCTTACCCTTCAATGAATTACAAATATCACTTAAACTTCTAACTTTTTCCTTATCTAAATATCTCCCTAGAATTCTCTGTAGAAAGGCCATCTAAGATTACATGCCCATTTCCTTCTACATGGACTGGTATGTATAGACAGACTGGACTCGTGAAGGTGTGACCCGATATCGCTGAGTTGGTGACGCTTTCGTAAATCTTATCATTACTCGGAAGAGTTCTCCATTATTCTCCTTCGAGGTGTATCGTTCGACTCTCCTTCCGAGTTATATCGCCTTGTTTAGTCGTCGTGTTGCTCTTCCTTGGAGGGCATCATACTGCACTTTATTATGATTATACAGTTGATCGTCATTCATCTAAGTTTCTGACACGATGTACTTTCGTCCAGAGCTGTATCACACCTCTTCTGATCCTTCATTAAATGCATTGCTTTATTTTTAGACTTGACCGTCTATGTGATTTGACCACTCCTTACACGCGTCATTCATGTAGCTATGTAGCAAATGTCTCGATTCAGATGCAATCACATTTATAGGTATGATTTTGGTGCATCCTCCTTACTAATTTATCATGAGATCACCTCCTGTGATGCTTACACGTGGTGATTGACTATTTTCCCTCACAATACCAAATTTCTCTAGCAACTCCAAAGTATATTTCTTTTGAATGAGAAGTAGTTTATCAACTTGATCGATGAATAGTTTCTTTAATACCCAAAAGATAATGTAAAATACCTAGGTCTTTCATATGATAAGAAGTCTGAAGAAAAGTGATCAAAGTATCCAAAAATGTAGTAGAAGAACCTATAAGTAAGATATCATCTACATATAACAAAAGTATCATCATAACCTGATCGGAAGTATAAATGAACACTGAATGATCATATGAAGACCTGATGGAACCAAAATATAAGAGAGAAGAACAAAGTCTTTCGAACCAGGCCCTAGTGGCTTGCTTGAGTCTGTAAAGAGATCTTCTCAATAACAGAATGTGTTGATTTAGTGGAATCAATAAAGAAAACATGTTGTTGCATATACACTGCTTCCTTCAAGTTGCCATGAAGAAAGGCATTTAAAACATCAAGCTGTTTGATAGTCAATTTCCTTGATAAAACAATATAGTCTAAACACATCTAACAATAGTCAAGATTTGGATAGCAAAAACAACCAAAGTTTTTAAAAAAAGTGTACACAACAATTGATATGGGTATTAAAATTCATTACCTTAGTAGGAAGTCTATTAATAATACCGATAGTTGTTAAGAAAGGTCATACCAAAAGGATTTAGGTAAAGAAGCTTAGAAGGCTAAGGAACCCATCTCAGTTAAATGTCTATATTTTCTCTATGCCAAGACATTTTTTTGGTGAAGATAAGGACAAGAAATCCTATAAGTAATCCTTCATTCATCTAAAAAATCCTTAAATTTTCCCTTGATCAATTCAAGTGCACCATGACATTGATTTTTTTTTATTGATGTAAATACAAAGTTCTCAGTCATATTCTTAATATGTTTAAAACAATCAACACTCTCATCCCTTTTCTTCAAAGGATAAATCCAATGAAATCTAGAAAAATCATATATGAATAGGAGCATGTCCCCAAATATCACAGTGAATCGATTACAAAGGTGCAATAGTGAATCTATCTGAATGATTAAAAGGTAGTCTGTGATGCTTACCTAAGTGACAAGAAGTACAAAACTGAGTAGATGAAGGAGTGTTGAAAGAAAAACCAACTGAAGAATCCACCTTGTGTAACATGGTTGACGAAGTATGTCCAAAAATTCTTTCCAAAAGATCAGTAGAATGCAATGAAGTCGAATGAACAACTACTTGAGTAGCCTGTACAGTTGTCAGAGGATACACGTTGTCTTGCACATAACCTTCATCTAAAACTTATTTAGTGCTTAAGGCTTGATTTCATATCCCCAAGAAAAAAAATTCAAAGGAGATATAATTCTCTTTAATAAATTTAGCAATGGAAGCAAATTTTATTGTATAATAGGGAAACCATGTAGATGAAACAGAGTTAGTGTCCAAAATTGCATCACCAGTTTGTTCAATACTAAGAAATTTACCATTACCTACCATGACTTGGTCATTACTTGTATAGAACTTGGCATTATATAGACATGAGGATTGTTTGTCATGTGACTTTTTGCACCAGAGTCAGAAATCAACATGAAGCAACATTTCGATCATTACACAACATTAACTGAGTTGAGTTTAATATTATGAAAATCATGTTTCAAATAATCAAGAAGATGTAAAAGTATATGGTGTTTAAGAAGAAGTATATTCTTGGAAGCATCCTTTGCAGCTGATTTAAAAGTAGAAGTGTAAAACCATCTAAAACGACAAGAAGAATGACCAGGTATCTTACAAATTTGACGGATGCTAGTACCGGATTCAGACTTAACACTTGATTTCTCATTAGATCCAAGAGACTGCTGCTTAGATTTGTGAATTTACTAATGCAAAACGCATAATTATGAGAATCTAATATAAATTTAGACTCAATTTCCTCAGACTTAAGATACTGCTCACGACGAAGAAGCTTTAAATGCAAATCACTAAAAGTATATTTAGTTTCCCTATATCTTGCAGTAATAACAAATTGTCTCTATTCTCTACCTAATGCTTAACGTGCATACATAAAAAGACCGGATTCGTCCACAAGATGATCAATAGCAGCCAAAGAAACATAAATTGACTTGATCTCATCGATATAGTCAGAAATGGAACGATTACCTCTCTGTGCCGAGTGAACTTGACTACGAAAAAGAGATTTGTGTGCAGAGAATTGACAAAGAATCAACTTCTCAAAGTATAACCAGCTCTCCCTAGCTGTTTTACAACCAACAATACTGCGTGAAACATGATCTGAAAGAGTTGCATTGATGCAGGACATAACAAATCGATTGTATTTGTGCCATGTATAAAATTATGGATTGAAAGCTTTTTCACCATCAATTTTGATAAATTGAGCAGGCTTTTGAATTGATCCATCAACATAATCAAAGTGATTAGTTGTAACCAAAATTTATTTAAACTGATTTTTCCAAATAAAATTGTTAGATCGCTTAGTTTCAAGTTTAACATAAACAAATTTGGTGAAATTTGGAAACGGTAAATTGATATGAGATGTACAATGATTTGATTGTATAGATTGATTTGAGTATGATGACTGGTTGATTTGTTTTACATCTCTCAAAAGATGTCAGAGAAGAAAGCGGAAGTGGATTGAAAAATGAATTTTGAATTTTGAATTTTTTAAAATATATAATATCATGAAAGAATCGAAAAGAGAGAACAATCTAAAATAGTTTATTTCAATGGACAGATAAACATTATATAAAGTCAGACACGATCGGTACAATAGCTTGTAACCATAAACAAAAAAACAAATAAAAAATGTTTACACTCCAATTACCTCTGTTTATTCTTACGCTATGAAATGATTCAACAAGCATCACTACTCTCCAAAAATTCCCAAAATTTCTTTGTTTAGTTGATATATACACCATCCCTTCAATTTCCCTGCAACTTCATTGATAAAAATCGCATATTCTATAAATTTTGCAACAAGTTTAAACGTGAGAACAATATAAAGTTGGATTTTGGTTTTTATAGAAGCTTATACAAAATCTGAACATTTATATGATGACATGTCTGCTTTAGATTAGTCCTATATAGAAATCGACACGTCTAGGGGTGGACCAAAAATGTGGACCAATCTACTGGACCGTTGAGATCTATAGGGGGTGGGGTTTTAAGATTTGAGTGGGGCCTACAAAATTGATTTGAATGTTTTGATTTCATTGGTCCACCTTTAGCTTTTTTGGATATAAATCTGACCTAAATAGATTCTGATGCATTAAATTAGTCGATTGTCAGCACCTACTCTAGTACACATACTATCTTTCAATACGGCAAACCATGCTCTAGACAGTACTATGGTATCAAATCATCCACCTGAGAAGAAAATCGAAACAATGGTACCTGTCTACCTGATATGAAGTATCTATTTCCCTTTCATCAATATTAAATTTGGGCTAAAGTGTATTTCATTTCACCAAGTTTCTTTCGGGCCCGTCTCATTAGGTATAGAGAGCTGCCCAGTGCCTCTGCCAGCAGTAGCTACTTTTATTGTGTTTGAAACTGATATGCAAGCAAACACATTTGAAACTGATTGCTAATGGCGGGTTCCAGAATTAGCGAAACTGGTACCATTTGAGTGATACAACAGCCTGGATCATTTTAATATTTTTATCTTACATAAAACGGTACGTATCGGTCCCGCTAATACTGGTACTTGCCTTTAACAATCATGTGTATTTAAAGACATTTTGTAATCGCCAAAAAGTAAAAACAATGAAATAGAATTTATTCAATCTGATACTTATATAGATGACTATAATTTGAGTGCAAGCACAAGCTTTTCACAACACTCATACATCTTAAGAGGAAAATTAACCATAAAAACCACAATATCAACTAACACAACCCACAATTATTGGTGCTCGAAAGAAAAAACAAAATAGTTTGTGTAAACCCCAATGTTTAATGACGGAGAGATATCTAGTAATAATTTAATTGGCTTTTCTGCAGTTCTTTCTAATCTCTCCATTAGAACCGGTAAGTGGACTGATATCACCCATCTTAATCATGGCAGCGGCGAAATCAGCACTAAATGTACTTGGATTGTTACTATAAGTACGTACTTGCGAGTCGGTAGATCCACCATTGAATAATTCTTGATCGGAATGAAGAAGACCTTTCTTGTTAACAAGATTCTTGAAATAGTTATTGTCGAATGCAGTGGGTGTTTGAACATCTAAAGGTGCAAGGTTATTATCACCTGATGATGCGCTTGGACAATTATTTTTTCTTGTTGTTGCGAATGAAGTATCTATATTTGTTTCATTGTATATTCTTGCTCTGAAATTTGTACACCTTGCTTGCCCAATCGTATGTGCACCTACATGCATGGGATAAGATCAATATCATGGTAGCCTGGAATGAAAATAATCTTAAATACAAAAAATCTCACGGACTCTCAGGGTAAGATCTTAAAGACGTCGTTGGGCTCCAAAAACAATGGTTCAGAATTCTTTGAATATGTATATGTAGGGCAAGATTATTTAGTTACTGATAAATACATACCAGACAGAGCAATCATGTCTTTAGTGGATAGACCCACTTTTGAGAAGTCTGAGATAATAGTACTAAGGCTTGAAGTTGGTAGAGGAATTGCATTATTAGCAGCAGACTGGCTAGCAGTTGTTGCATCTCTTCTTCCAAGTTTTACATTCCAACTACGACCTCCAAGCTACAAAAACAATAATAAAAAGAATTCGTTAATATAATGAGAAATATTATGCAACAGCAAGAAATGTAAATACCAGTTAGTTCTGTGTTTTTACATACAATGGTTACAGAATCTCGTGCTGCAATGGCCAAGATATCAGCACATGAAACAACCCCAGGGCAAGCTTTCTCAACCGCGGTTTTAATATTATCGACCACATCAAATCCTCTGGCAGAATTCTTGTTAGGGACTGCGTTTTTCTCACCCGTGAAACTCGAAGTGTCGTCAAGTAATACTGATCCATCACATCCCTACAAGAAAATTATTACAACATTATTAGCTCGTCTGATTCTTGTAAATGCTTATACTAATATGCTTTTCTGACTCTTGTAATTGCTTTGTGCTTTCAACTTTGCTCGTCTAATCAGTACTACTGCGGCACAGCCTAACTGTAGACATTTGTTGACTTCATACATTCAATGCTTATTTAATTACGTTTGATAAAAACAGTTTTACCTCGGTAGCCTAATTAAATATGATATCAATATTGACTTGGGATTACCACAGGTAAGAATGATGGTTTTTATATGTTGAAATGATTGGTGGATAAGATATGCAAGTGAAGACCATGCATGCAAAGACACCAAAATATTAATGTAAGATGATGACGAAATTGCATGCATAGAGAAACATGTTAGATAATCACATTGACAAAGCAGTCATGGAAATGTAAGCGAAGGAGAGCAGCGCCAGCTCGCTTTTCTTTTGATATTGCAGATTGAACTGCAGCTTTCACTTTAGTAAGGACATTAGGACAAGTTTTGGAGTAGTAAGTAGTGGATAGTTGAGCACGAGAACTACCCGAGAAGAACACAAGGAGAAGAGATAGTATCACTACAAGCATGGAAGGAAAAGAAGAAGCCATTAGAAGTAGTGCTTAACTAAGCTCTAGTAAGATTGTTATAGAAATTATGAGTGATGATAGGTAGACAGAAATATAGATAGAGAGTTGTGGTGATGAAAATGAGTTGTAGATAGAGATATTTATAAGGTGGGAAAGTTTGAGATGTTTGGCAGTTGACACCGGCATGTTCACCTAATACAATTCAATATATTCTTGCATGTAATAGGAATTAGACTGTTCACATTTAACTGTTCGCAGAAAAAATGCGCAAGATTGTTACATATTATTGGTGATTTGTGAAACATGGTCAATTTTAAAGATCATTCAGATGTAGTAGGTATTCATCCTAATTTTTCAAACATGGCCGGTTTCTTTTCTGAAATCACTTTTCATAAGTCAAAAAGCTATTTTCTAAAACAAGTTTGAACAACTTAAAAAGAGTTTCCCTTCTGGCTCCTCTAGTCTACATATGATACATGCTCTCACAATCTGACTCGGCAGACCAAAGGGCTGCCATTGTCATGGAATTTGTGTTTCATTGTCGAAAACATTTAGTAAAAATGTTACGTCATCGAGATTCTATATTGTATGTTCGATATCAACAAATTCTGCATCAACACCTGCTTAAAATCTCAATTGTTTGTTTTAATGGCAGATGAGTTGGTACTTTGGGTGCATTCTAGTAGCAAAACAGCTAATGAACAAAAACACAATTAACGGACAAATTACTAAAAATTATTTACATCATCTACTATCCGAATCTAAACTAATTGTGGTCTAAATTATCTGTTGTAACAGTAAGTCAATAAAGCTAGCTACGTAGAGTAGGCTGTGTAGCTTACGCTATTAGTTACTCACCAAGGAAGTACGAGTGCTTTATGTCTTAGAGATTGACTTTTCAAAGCTTATAATTGAAGTAAGAATAATGTAGGTTTCTTGTTTTCTTTGTTTTCTTTTTTACTTTTCCACTTTGTTTTGTAACTAAAACGAATGACAAAGTCGTCATGAAGGAAGTTTCTTATGAAGTCAGCTTACTGCTTACTCTAGGCTCGTTATTAACAGAGTAGTTGCGGTGGGTGGTTGTTAGCATGCTTAGCACTTATTCATGCAGATGCAGCTTATATGGAGTTCATTCTTTAACTTTTTTGTTAGACCAATGTAATTCATCTCCATATCTAATCTTTCCGTCATTGAAAGTTTGAAACTTTCTTGTCCTTCTCTTCCTTTTGCATCGAGAGAGCCCTAGCCTTTGGATCCTTTTAATGGAGTCGGTCCCAATGACTAGCTCGTGCCTTTCTAATTCTCATGGTGTGAAATGGGGATAGTGTTTGGATTCTCCGCCTTAACGAGTATTTTAAAATTAGAAAGCACTAGAGGTGTAAAACGTGCCGGCCCAGCATAGCACAGCCCACGAAATCACGTGCTTAGCGTGCTATGTGCCGTGCTGTGCTGTGATGTGCCGGAGATTATGACGTGCCGTGCTGTGCCGTGCTAGAAGGCGTGTTGTGCTGGGATGTGCCAGGAAAATAAACGTGATGTTCCGTGCTATGCCAGGCACATTTATTTTATATTTTCCAATATAAACGTTTTTCAAATATTTAGGTATTATATGTGTTATTATGAAAATAAGTCAGCATAACGGTAGTAAAATGTCAATAGTTGGCTAGAATAAGAGTTTTTGTGTGAAATATACACAAAATATGATGTATTGTGCTATGGTTTGTAGCATTTTATACATATTATGATGTGCTTTCTTAATATGCCGTGTTGTGCCGTGCCACGTGCTAATCCGTGCCTCGTGCTATGCTGGGCTACTGTGCCAATTAGTCCAACCCAGCACGTCCCATTTAACTAACGTGCCGTGCCGTGCTAAGTCACGTGATGGGCTGGGCTATGCTCAAATTTTAGCGTGCTGGGCTGGGCTGCGCTCGTGCTGGCACAACCCAATTTACACCTCTAGAAAGTACTGTTGCTATGGGAAATTCCACGACTATACCCTTCATATAATGATAATAAACTTAAGTCATATTGATCAACCCAAACATTAATGATATTATTCACCATTTTGACACGAGAATGATCTTTTAAAATACTTTATATCAAATATATGTTGTTCTTACATTGAATATAAGCTAAGTTTGTATATGATAATGGAGAAATACAAAGATGAATATTAAGTTCTATGATGGGACTTGTTTCTTTCTTTTTTGATAATTTCCTTAGCTTGTATATCTCAGTTCATCTCTCCCTCTCTCTATAATTTTTGAGTCCTTATATAGGCAAATGAATCAATAGAAGACAACCATGATTCACGTGCAAGATCATAGTTGACGAATTCTGTTTCAGTTTGTCTTATTCTCTAGGCTATTGGGAGATGTTTCTATCTGCCGTGCTGCTGCTTGATTCTTCGCGATCTTCCTATATTATCGTACGGTCATTATTCGCCTTGTTTATTGTTATATCTTCATGCTTAAGGTTGTTTTGTCCAAGGTGAAGTTATATATTTGTCTTGTGCGATTTCGCCCCTACATTTTGCATATTCTCGCGTTATTCTTCTCCAAGTGGAATAATGCGAGAATTCCGGTCAAACTTCGAGTCAGTCCTGTCTTTTCATTTTCTCTGCCTTACCCGATACACTCCCGTAATTTTCACGTAACGGTTACACGTGTTGACGATTTTTTCCTTTTCAAGAGGCATGTCTTTACTGATTTTCTTCGGATAAATATCCAGGAGAGAGGTAAAAGGGAAAAGTTTTTTTTTATTTTTCTATTGTCCTCTCCTTCCATTCATCATCTTCTTCGAAACTCGTGTCCTTTTCTTCCAAGTTCTTCAATTTTGATTCTACTTCATGGAAGATCAAGATGTGTCCGTTCCCGCTACTGTTGCTACATCATCTTCACAGTATCTCAATTTTGCCTTAGCTTTTTACATTTTACGCTTCTCTGATATGATCATAATTTCTAACAAGGTTCTTGTCGATGACAAATTTTCATTTACAGTAGCTACTGAGATTACTATGGATAAAGATGGCCCTAAGCCACAATCTATAGAAGAATGTCGTGAAAGACATGATTGGCCAAAATGGAAGGGCGCCATTAAAGCAAAATTAGTCTCTCTCACTAACCGCAATGTCTTAGGACCTACAATCCTAACACCTAAAAATGTGAACCTAGTTGGTTGAAAATGGGTGTTCGTAAGAAAACTTAATGAGAAAAATGTAGTTGTTTGCTATAAAGCGAGACTTGTAGCACAAGGTTTCTCGCAGAGACCTGGGATTGACTACGAAGAAACATATTTCCCTGTTATGGATGCTATTACGTTCCGATACTTGTTTAGTATGGCAGTCTCTGAAGGACTTGATATGCATTTGATGGATGTGGTTACAACATATCTGTATGGAAAATTGGATACAGATATACATATGAAAATAACAGAAGGATTTACATTGTCTGAAAACAAACCATATTCGCTTAAACTTAACAGAGCTTTATATGGGTTAAAGCAATCTGGACGAATGTGGTATAATCGTCTAAGTGAATATTTGATAACTAAGGGATATGTGAATGATCCTATTTTCCTATGTGTCTTTATAAAGAATACCACAATAAGATTTGTTATTATAGCTGTATACGTTGATGATCTTGACTTAGTTGGAACTCCTGAAGAACTCATAAGGAAATTGAATGCTTAAAGGGAGATTTTGGGATTAAGGATCTTGGAAAAACAAAGTTTTATCTTGGATTGCAGATCGAGCACTATCAGAGTGGCATATTTGTTCACCAGAAGATATACACTGAGAAACTTTTAAAACTTTTCAATATGGATAAATCTTATCCACTTAGCACTCCTATGGTAGTAAGATCTCTTGACACTAAAAATGACCCTTTTCGTCCGAATGAAGAAAAAGAAACTCTTCTCCAGAAGTACCATATTTGAGTGCAATTGGTGCACTATTTTATCTTGCACAATATACTAGACCTGACATTTCTTTTGAAGTTATTTTGTTAGAAAGATTCATCTCTACTCCAACGAAGAGACATTGGGCATGTGTAAAACATATCTTTTGATATCTTCTGGGTACTACAGACTTGGGATTGTTTTACTCAAAAGATGTATCCCATTCTTCGCAACTAGTGGGATATAAAGATGCTGGTTATCTCTCCGATCCACACAAAGCCATTTCTCAAACTGGATATGTGTTTACGAGTGGCGGTACTACAATTTCTTGGAGATCGTGTAAGCAAAGCTTTCCCACTACCTCATTCAACCACTCCGAGATTATCGGCCTCCATGAAGATAGCAGAGAATTTGTATGGCTAAGATCATTAATCACCCATCTCTGAACTTCATGTGATTTAACTTATGGCACGAAAGTACCAACTATCATCTATGAAGATAATGCAGCATGTATCTCACATATGAAAGAAGGTTACATCAAGGGTGATCGAATAAATCATATTGCACCAAAGATATTTTATTCTCACCATCTAGAAAAAAATAAAGAGATATGTATCCAGAAGATACAGTCGTGTGAAAACTATCCATATTTATTCACCAAGTCTTTACTAACAACAGTCTTCAAAAAGCTAGTTTATGGAATCGGGATGCAACATATGTATAAGCAGTAAACTTTGTGCAGCTTTAATCAGGGGGAGTTAATCTTGGATTTAGACACATTGTACTATTTTTCTTTCGTAAATGTTCTGTGCCTTCAAGGTTTTTCCTTGTCAGGTTTTAACGAGGCAACTTGTGCGTAACCTTTTTTTTTTTTTTTTTTTTGGCATTATTCTCTTTTCCCTTTGTTCGGGATTTTTCCCTCTAGGTTTTTCCCATCAAAGTCTTAACGAGGCAATCACATAAAATGATGGATATCCATGAGGGAGTAATATATAATTAATAAGGGTGTTGTTTGTAGGTGAAAATGGTTTCTGCTAATTTCGGTAATTTCGGGTGTGCGGGTGAGAAACAATTTAAACCCTAAATAATGTACTACAAGGGAGTACTTTAGATTCGAGAGATCAATTTGTACAAATCCAGCCTAAACCAAGAAATGGCCATTCCGGACTTGCTTCGGTCACAAAGTGGAGGAGAATGGGTTGGTTTTGGGGAGGGAAGCAAGGAAAGTGGTGAGACCAGAATAGTTGATTCCGGAAGAGTAGTTTTGTTACTACGACTTGTATCATAAAAGTGGGATGGCTAACAAATGGTAAGCTAGCAAGTATTTTATGAGTGTTGTATATTCCCGAATAAACTTGTTGTTCTGTAGAAATAGGTAAGACCTATTTATACAAGTCGAAGTGAAACGTACTCTGGTCTCATTAAGGGATGGATAAATGGGTAAGTAAATGGGAGGAGGTGATAACCGCATGCATGGAATTGATGTTCCATAAAACCGTTAACGTATGGAATTGATGTTCCATAAAGTGGTTAACGCATGAAATTGATTGTCAGGTGTTTCACTATTAACTCTCTGTATTTACTAACCGCCTCACCCTTATGACACCTCCACAGGAGTAGTGTACGCCGCACCCTGTAAACCGTCAAACCAATACCCAAAGAGGATCCCTCAGTTTGTGATATGTGTTTGATGTCTCGAATGTTTTTATGGAAAACATATGGCACGTCGTTGTTGCCTGGAAAGTCGAGATTGGGATACTTGGTAGCTTGGTGACCTTCGACGGTCGAGATCTTGCATCTTAAGAGGAAGGTAGCCGTTGAGCGTCGCACGCTTTCGTTCGTTGGTGGCCGCATAGGGAAGGACAGCATGGTAGCGCGGCTAAGATGGCATGCCATTGGCATGGCATGGTTTGGCATGGCCAAACTTAGGTTTTCGGGCCAAAGGTTACCACACGTTGTCTGGTAACCTTGGACAACCAGGATTTGCTCCTGGTTGGTGTGGTTGGCATGATTTTCCATTGGAACAGAGGTGTGGCTAGCATGGTTGGCATGATTTTCCATTGGCACAGAGGTGTGGCTAGCATGGTTGGCATGATTTTCCATTGGCACAGAGGTGTGGCTAGCATGGTTGGCATGCTTTGGCGCGGTTAGTGTGGCTGGCATGATTTTCCATTGGCACAGAGGTGCGGCTAGCATAGTTGGCATGCTTTGGCGCGGTTGGTGTGGCTGGCATGATTTGCCATTGGCACAGAGGTGCGGCTAGTATGGTTGGCATGCTTTGGCGCGGTTGGTGTGACTGGCATGATTTTCCATTGGCACACATGGGAATTAGGGTTTGGCTTGTCGTAACCCTAATTGAAAAAGATACCCCAGTAATTATTTACTAACACGTTAAAGATTTAAATAAATGCGCCTAGTAAATGCTTATTACTTAAATATTATAACGTCATTGTCTACTAGGGTTTAGTTTTTTACGATTTTTACCCTAGGCTAAAAACCACCATCAACATTAAGTCCCCTGCTTAGCTCAGAACATGTGCCTTGTTGCGAGGTAAGCATATGATGGTAACAAATAAGGACGGAATCTAGACGTAAATCATTGCAAAGATGGTTAAGAAAATTCGACTAACCTTTTTGATGGGTGAAGAGAGTTTTGGTATCCCGTGTTGGCGGCCCTGCGTAAGTTGTAATGGGGATGAAAACCATGGAGTGGTGAGACGAAAGTTGTCGGCTTGGTCCGGCCGTACATCACGGAGGCACAGCGGGCGCGATCTTGGAAGGCGAAGCATAGCGGACGGCTTGGCACGTGGGGCCAAGAAGTGGTGCGGTCTTGGAGAGGCAAAGCATGGCGGACGGTTTGGCATGTGTGGCCAAGGCAATGTAACGAGCAGCTTGGCGTGGTGCGGGCATGGTGCGGCGAGGCGTGCACGGACGGATTGGCCATTTTTCTTCATGGGCCCAGTTGCCTCTTTTCCATACTTTTTCGAGATGTAAGTAAAATCCGCAATCATTACATCCGGTAAGTTTGCAAAAATCCCAGTATGACTAGGTGTCTTTGGGTCTAGGCTTTGGAACACGAGGCAGATATGCTAGCATAGACTTGGCATGAAAGGGATTTGTCAGAACCAATGGGCTTGGAATGGGCGTGGTCCGCTTGGCATAGCATGGCGTCGGTAATAGAAGTGCGGCAAGGGGAAACGTAGGTTGCTGGAAAGGCTCTGACATGGTCCACTGGCAAGGCGTTGGCATGGAAAGAGCGGATTGTACTGTCTGGCGCAGAGCATTGGCGTTGGATGGCATTATCATGAAATGCGCGGATTGTTGCAAAAACTTAACGTGGAGCATTGGCAAGAATGACACTAGCAAGGAAAGCGAGGATGTCTTGGGAGTGGCAAGGCTTGCTCTTGTGTGATCGATTTCCTTTCTTCATGCGGCTTTAACATGGAATTTTTTCTTATTCAAAGATCTTTTCGAGAGGTAGGTAGCATCTGCAATCCTTTCATCTGGTAGCTTTGCGCAAATCCCGGTATGATTGGGTATCTTCAGGTCTAGGCTTTGGAACGCGAGTCGGAGATGCTAGCATGGACTTGGCATGAAGGGGACCCATTAGCACTGACGGTCATAGAACGGGTATGATCCACTATGTAAAGTTCTTGGAAAGGAATGACGCTGGTAAGGGAAGCGCTTGCGGTTTATGTTTTGACACGCCAAAACCCTGATTAGCGGCCTTTACTAGAATCGATGACAGTGAAAATCGCGGGAATATTTAGGTTTCTATCTTGATTAGGAGGTGAAAACGGCCCGACAGTGAAAATATGGAAGAAGTCAGGAGGGATGTTGCGGGCCCGGGGTGGCATAGTCGCGCGCCAGTCACCTTTTCCCATTCATGGAATAAGAAGGAATATTCATTTTGTTCAATCTCTAAAAACTTTGTCCCCATGAAAAGAGTTATCAACCTCTTATATTCTTCTCGCTATTCGTATGGATCCGTGTTTTCATCTGTAGTGTATATCTAGTGGATTCCAAAATATTCCATGACGCCGATGTATTCTTGGGACGGATGGATGAAATATATGCTCGGAAACAATCACGTCCGGGATAATCTTGGATATTGTGGTTGCGTCGGATCAATCCTTGGTTTGGGCTGTTTGGGGCCGGACTTTCGATCGTGATGATGATGTGTTGTGAATGCTTATATTGTCGAAATATTCGGCGCCACCGGATAAAATAGATGAGTTGGGAGACGTTAGATCCGACGTATTTCCATCAAAGTCTTCAAGGACTTTTTCCAAGTAACATCCTTGAACCATCTTCTGAATCTTGGACTATCCTTAGTTGCATTCTTTTGGAGTCTTCGGTGCATATGTACGGCTTCATGTTGAGAAATTATTATGTAAAACTTCGACAGTGATGATGTTGAAATTAGAAATAATCTGGTTGAGGTGAGTGAAAGCATCTCATGATGGTAGTACCCTATTTTCACCTCATCGCCTTGAATCTCATGTGTATCCTACTTTCACCGCACGCCTTGAATCCATGTTCACGGGATTTGATACAAGTTTGTTGTACTCTTCTGAATGTGATGCTGGGATGCACTTTGACGAAATATTCTGGATAGGGAAGAGGCAGGAATGTGTGAGTTATGTAGTTTATCGTGGCTCCCTCTGTTTCTTCAAGAAAATGTTTCAGCCGCGTCTCTGGAGTTTTCTCGTAAGTCTTTGACGGTCGTCGGGAAGGACTGCGATGAGCAGTCCCCAGTCGCATTTTTCTTTAGTTTTTATGTTTTTTTCCTATCAGAAGGCTTGGGATACTCCGCGGCTTTGTAAAGTGTTTAAGGAGTCTTCTATACAGAGAGGTGATGATATTCTTTCTCTACACCCTTGAAGAGTAGGTGATCTTGTTGTGGTTATGGCCTTTTGGTTGACTGTGTCTTCTGAGCTTTGGAAGTGAATGGATCCCATGTATATCCTCAGTCCTCAAGTATGGTTTACATGTTTCCATCTTTGTAGTAATCTCTGTTGCGGTGAATCTCTGGCTGGTCTCAACGAATGAGCGACAACAGTTCTTGGTCGGAGATGTAATCAGGAGAGACTACATAGTCGTGGTAACAAAGTAGGTTGGATAAAATTGTATGGGCACCCATGGAAGTAAAGGATTGGATGGATGCGTAAGTGAGCAAAACTGTCCATGGTCACGAGTTTTGGCGGGATAGACCAAAGGGCCGCCATGACTACGGAGATTGGTTGGCTGACTATGTTCATTGACATGGGGAGCGTGGTGGTATGACCCTTTGCAAGAAGAAGAGGCGTTGAAGTAGCTTCGGCTCTTGGAGAGGATGTTGAAACTGATGGATTAAAAATGCTGGAGTTTCGTCTTCGGATCCTAGAGCAGCTTATGGGTAAAAATCATTTATGCCGATTTCGGTAAATTCGGTAGGTGAGTGAGAAATTGGTTCAAACCCTAAACAAATGTGCTACACGTTGATCACTTTTAGGTTCGATAGATCAATCTGTACAAGTCCGGCCTAAACCAAGAAATGGCCGTACCAGACTTGCTTCGGTCGCAAAGTGGAGGAGAAGGGTTGATTTGGGGAGGATAGCGAAGAAGGGTGTTGAGAACAGAGATTTATGGAAAGGTAGTATATCGACTTGTATCATAAAAGTAGAAACTTAGGAAGCTTGCTAGTGATGGAAGCTTTTGAGAGAGCTTGCAAAGTGGCTATCTGATAGTGTTGTCTTTTTTCTGACCAAGACCTGTTGTCTGGTAGAAATAGGTGATACCTATTTATACAAGTGAGATTGAACGTACCCTGGCCTCATTAAGGAATAGATTAAAGTCGCAGATTAAATAGAGGAGGTGGTAACCACATGTGTTTATGGTGAAAAAGTTTTTCACCATTACTGCCTTATTTAATTGACCACTTTTATTCCTTTTCACGCAGTTCTTATTGCGAGCATAGTGTACGCTGAACGTTGTTACCTCCAAACCAAAACCCCAAGAAAGCATCCCCCAGTTTATGTTGATGTATCGAGTGTTGGTCGCACCTTGAGTGCAAGTGGTGCTGCTAGGGGCGCGTGTGGCATGTGCCAATGGCATATGCGGAATGCCTTTATCAGGGGTTGCACTCGAGTAGCAAGTGGAAGTGCCAGAGCTTCTAGTGGCGTTTGTGGCATGTGCCAATGGCATGTGGAATTCCTTGGTGGTAGTTTGTACGTTGAGTATAAGTGGCAGTCCCAGAGCTGCTAGTGGCGTGTGTGGCATGTGCCAATGGCATGTGTGGAATTCCTTGGTGGTAGGTTGTATGGTTTGCAAGTTAGGATACCACCGAGGGTTTTGGCATGTGCCAATGGCATGCGTGTCCAATTTGGATCATGGACTGGCAAGAAAAGCTACCAACGAGCATATTGGCATGTTCCAATGGCATGCTCGGCCATTAGGGCCACGGTTTGGTAAGGAAAGCTACCATTGAGCATGTTGGCATGTGCCAATGGCATGCTCGCCATTAGGGCCACGGTTTGGTAAGGAAAACTACCGTGAGCATGTTGGCATGTGCCAATGGCATGCTCGGCCATTAGGGCCACGGTTTGGTAAGGAAAGCTACCAACGAGCATGTTGGTATGTGCCAATGGAATGCTCGGCCATTAGGGACACGGTTTGGTAAGGAAAGATACCATCGAGCATGTTGGCATGTGGTAATGGCATGCTCGGACATAGGGACACGGTTTGGTAAGGAAATCTACCAGCGAGCATGTTGGCATGTGCCAATGGCATGCTCGGCCATTAGGGACACGGTTTGGTAAGGAAAGCTACTAGCGAGCATGTTGGCATGTGCCAATGGCATGCGTGACCAATTTGGCATAGGTTGCACGGTTTGCAAGCCTAGGTGCGGGCGCTACTTTGGCATGGTGTGGCTAGGGCCAAGGTAAGGGTGTTTGGCTTGGGACAAGGTAAGGGTGTTTAGCTTGGGCCAAGGTAAGGGTGTTTGGCTTGGCGTGACCAACGTAGCTAGGGCCAAGGCAGAGTATGTTCAGCATGGCGCGGCTTGCTTGAGCTAGGTGTGGCTGGCATGATTTGTCATTGGCACGGAGGTGCGGCTAGCATGGTTAGCATGCTTTGGCACTTTTGGTGTGACTAGCATAGCTAGGGCCAAGGCAGAGTATGTTTAGCATGGCACGGATAGCTTGGGCTAGGTGTGGCTAGCATGATTTTCCATTGGCACGGAGGTGCGGATAGCATGGTTAGCATGCTTTGGCGTATTTTTTATGACTAGCATAGCTAGGTCCAAGGCAGAGTGCGTTTGGAATAGTGCGGCTAGCTTGGGCTAGGTGTGGATGGAATGATTTGCCATTGGCATGGAGGTACGGCTAGCATGGTTAGCATGCTTTGGCGCGTTTGGTGTGACTAGCATAGCTAGGGCCAAGGCAGAGTGTGTTTGGCATGGCGGGGATAGCTTGGGCTAGGTGTGGCTATCATGATTTTCCATTGGCACGGAGGTGCGGCTAGCATGGTTAGCATGCTTTGGCGCGTTTGGTGTGACTAGCATAGCTTGGGACAAGGAAGAGTGCGTTTGGCATGGCGCGGCTAGCTTGGGCTAGGTGTGTCTGGCTTGATTTGTCATTGGCACGGAGGGGATTAGGGTTTTGTTCGTTGTAACCCTAATTTGAAAAAAATACCCCCCATTAATTACTGACTATATACATTAAATGTCCTAATAAATGTGTCACCGGTGACATTAGATTATTTGGGGTTTTACAATTTTACCTTTTGTTTAAAAAACCACCATCAACATTAAGTCCCCTCCTTAGCTCGGAACAGGAGCTTTGTTGCGAGGTAAGCATAAGATGGTGACAAATTATCAACAACAAATCATAAATAGAATTGAGGAGGCTTGTCTGACCTTTTTATAAATAGGATTTGGAACCCTTGACTCTGGCAGTTTGCACAACTAGGGAGGCTGGCAAAATTGGGAAGCCAGCGTCATTGAGAGACGGGAAGCTGGGCGGCATTGAGAAGTTGACGCGAGTTGGGAAAATGAGCGTGCTAGCTGGTGCGAACGGAGCAAGGTGGGGAAGCTGAGCGTGCCAGATGGCGCGACTTGAGTGGTCATTGGGAAACAGGGAAGATGAGCGTGCTAGCTGGCGCGAATTGGGCGGTATTGAGAAGTTGACGCGATTTGTAAAGCTTGCGGTTTAGGGTTTGACACGCTGAAACCCTAATTAGCGCCATTTGGTAAAATCGTTGTAGAATTCGCACACGAACTTGGAGTTTGACATCCCGCCCCTCCATCTGACCGGAAAACAATTTCCCATACCCCTACGCGGGAATATTTGGGTTCTGAGGTGGTGTAGGTCGTGAAAACGTTTCGGAAGAGAAAATCAGGAGGGATGTTGTGGGCCTGGGGTTTCATAGTCGCGCGCTGGTCACCCTCTTTTGTTTTTCTGTCGTTCGTTTGGAGCCGTGCTTTCGTATGCAGTGTCTCTCCAGTGGGTTGCAAAATTCACCAAACTCTGTTGTATTCTTGAGAAGTTGGGAAGATGCTCGGCATTGGGAAACGGGAAGCTAGGCATCCTTGGGAATATGGGAATTGGTGTGAGTTTCATTCTAGCTTAGTGGGACCAGATTAAGCTAGGAATCTGGTGTAAGTTGGGAGACTGACCAGGATTGGAAATTTTGCATGTTGGGAAGCTGTCTAGGATTGGGAAGATAGTCAGGATTGAGAAGCTTGCATGTATTGTGAAGATGGCGCCGGTTGGGAAGATGACGCTTGTTGGGAAGCTGGCGCAGATTGGTAAGCTCTTGCAAGGGATACACTTGCGGTTTAGGGTTTGATACGCCGAAACCCGAATTGGCGCCCTTCACTAAAGTTGCTGTAGAATCCTCATTTGGAGTCGGATTTTCGATGTCCGCATATGTATCTTCAAGCCCAGGAAATTTCCAAGCTTTTTCAAATAAGATTTTTGAATTTTGAGCATGTTCAGGGGATGAAAAACGCGAAACAGTAAACTTCTTGGAGGTTTTCAGAACTTTTCCAGGTTGCGTGTTGTCTGATGTTCCGGTCACCTATCCTTGGTCGTTCATCCGATTGCCATGAAATATTGACATGTTGTAGGTAACTTTCATGCGAAGAGAATGGTATATAAACCAACACTAGATTCTGAACCAATTGTTCCCAGTTCGTAATTGAACACATGCAGTGTAAATTTCCCTCAGCTGAGTTTGTTTGGAAAACGTGTTTCATGACTTCGGTACTTCGTGCACATGTTTTAGAAGTAT
Source organism: Papaver bracteatum (assembly GCA_023529315.1). NCBI lineage: Eukaryota > Viridiplantae > Streptophyta > Magnoliopsida > Ranunculales > Papaveraceae > Papaver > Papaver bracteatum. Next base: position 679,536 of record JAJJWX010000734.1, read on the forward strand.
AATAAGGAACTTGATTGACGTTAGTTCACTTTCTCTCCTAATTTTATGATCGTACTTATTTTCCATGCTTGATCCATCCTAATCCCATGTAATCTTTGTATTAGGTGCTTAACAACGAAGTTGGGAATCATGGGTCCACTAGTATGAGAAACCCTGGAGTTTTTGATGATGAACCACTTTCGCCTTAAGGTTATTAAGTATTGATTTCCAATGCAGTGGAAGTGGCAGAAATCCTAATTGAACCTCAGCTGGTGGAACCCGAATCGAGAATAATAGAAACTGCTTTGTCGGAGGTTGCCCCCATGCGCAACCTACTCTCATTACATCTCCTTAAATTCCTCGTCCATAGGATACAACATGATCCTATCGTACGCTTATGGATGTGATAGTGGGATGCTCAGAAATTACTTAATGAAATATTTTGGTAGTGCAGGCTTGGGATCCTCCGTGGGCTCGTGAAGTGTTGAAGGAATCATCTAGACAAAGAGGTGATGATATTCTTGCACCGCAACCTTGAAGAATAAATGACTTTATTGTTAGTACGGATTTTGGTTGACCGTGTCTTCTGATATTTGATAGTGAAAGGGTCCCGTGTATATCCTCAGTTCTCAAGTATGGTTTACATGTTTCCATCTTTGTAGTAGTTGCTGTTGTGGTGAAGCTCTGGCTGGTATCAACGGATGAGTGGAAATAATTCTTGGTAGGAAATATGATCAGAAGAGACTACACTGTTATGGTAGAAAAGCAGGTTGTCTGGGATTGTATGGGCTTCCATGGAAGTAAATGAATTGGCTGGATGTGACCATGATCCTTGACACGGGAGAGAGGTGATACGGCTCTTTGCAGGAAGAAGCGGCGTTAAAGTAGTTTCGGCTCTAGGGGCGCGTGTCGCATGTGCGAAATGCCTTTATTTCGGGTTTCACCTCGAGCAAAAGTGGCAGTGCCAGAGATGCTAGTGGCGTGTGTGGCATGTGTGGAATGCCTTGGTGGAAGGTTGTACGTTGAGTGTAAGTGGCAGTGCCAGAGCTGCTAGTGGCGTGTGTGGCATGTGCCAATGGCATGTGAGGAATGCCTTGGTGGTAGGTTGTACGGTTTGCAAGTTAGGCTACCAGCGTGGGTTTTGGCATGTGTCAATGGCATGCGTGGCCAACTTGGATCATGGCCTGGTAAGAAAAGCTACCAGAGAGCGTGTTGGAATGTGCCAATGGCATGCTCTGCCATTAGGGCCACGGTTTGGTAAATAAAGCTACCAGCGAGCAAGTTGGCACGTGCCAATGGCATGCTCGGCCATTAGGGCCACATTTTGGTAAGGAAAACTACCAGCGAGCATGTGCCAATGGCATGCTCGGCCATTAGGGACACGGTTGGTAAGGAAAGATACCAGCGAGCATGTTGGCATGTGCCAATGGCATGCTCGGCCATTAGGGCCACGGTTTGGTAAGAAAATCTACCAGCGAGCATGTTGGCATGTGCCAATGGCATTCTCGGCCATTAGGGCCACAGTTTGGTAAGAAAAGCTACCAGCGAGCGTGTTGGCATGTGCCAATGGCATGCTCGGCCATTAGGGCCACGGTTTGGTAAGGAAAGCTACCAGCGAGCATGTTGGCATGTGCCAATGGCATGCGTGACCAATTTGGCCTAGGTTGCACGGTTTGCAAGCCTAGGTGCGGGCGCTACTTTGGCATGGCGTGGCTAGGGCCAAGGTAAGGGTTTTTTACTTGGGCCAAGGTAAGGGTGTTTGTATTGGCATGACTAGCGTAGCTAGGGCCATGGCAGAGTGTGTTCGGCATGGCGCAGCTAGCTTGAGCTAGGTGTGGCTGTCATGATTTTTCATTGGCACGGAGGTGCGGCTAGCATGGTTAGCATGCTTTGGCGCATTTGGTGTGAATAGCATAGCTAGGTCCAAGGCAGAGTGCGTTTATCATGGCGCGGCTAGCTTGGGCTAGGTGTGGCTGGCATGATTTTCCATTGGCACGGAGGTTCGGCTAGCATGGTTAGCATTCTTTGGCACGTTTGGTGTGACTAGCATAGCTAGGGCCAAGGCATAGTGCGTTTGGCATGGCGCGGCTAGATTGAGCTATGTGTGGCTGGCATGATTTTCCATTGGCACGGAGGGGATTAGGGTTTTGTTCTTTGTAACCCTAATTTGAAAAAATACCCCCCATTAATTACTGACTATATGCATTAAATGTCCTAATAAATGTGTCACCGATGACATTAGGTTATTTGGGGTTTTATAATTTTACCCTTTATTTAAAAAACCACCATCAATAGGAGAGAACGATGAAGCGGAGTGGCTATTGTACCGAATTTTAAAGCGGAGCGGCTGCCGAAGCGAACATTGAAGAGGATCCGCTGGAAAGGCTGCGTCAACTAGTGTGATGTAAGGCGGGATTCCCTTCAAGCGGACAGTGGTTAGGAGTCCCCAGTTCCATTTATCGACCGTGCTTTCCAAGAGAGGTTGGGGTTTGGGAATGGCTTCCCTGGCTGGGAACGCCTGCTTTCCTAACGCAGTGCGGTGGAGGGATGCAAATATTTTTTGACGCTACGCCTTGGAGAAATATAGAATCTCACATAATTGTTTCAAGTGACATCCTTCGAACCATCTTCTGAATCTTGGACTATCCTTAGTTGCGTTCTTTTGGAGTCTTTGGTGCATATGTACGGCTTCATGTTGAGAAATTTTTGCGTAAAACTTCTACAGTGATGATGTTGAAATTATAAATAATCTGGTTGAGGGGAGTGAAAGCATCTCATGCTGGTAGTACCCATGTCTAGCCTACATTCACCGCATCGCCTTGAATCCATGTTCACGGGATTTGATACAAGTTTGTTGTACTCTTCTGAATGTGACATTGGGATGCACTTTGACGAAATATTATGTATAGCGAAGAGGCAGGAATGAGTGAGTTATGTAGTTTATCGTGGCTCCCTCTATTTCTTCAAGAAAATGTTTCTGCCGCGTCTCTGGAGTTTTCTCGTGAGTCTTTGATGGTCTTCGGGATGGACTGCAATGAGTAGTCCCTAGTTGCATTTTTATTTAGTTTTGAAGTTGTTTTCCTATGAGAAGGCTTGGGATAATACGCAGATTTGTAAAGTGTTGAAGGCACCTTCTAGACAAAGAGGTGATGATATTCTTGCGCTGCACCCTTGAAGAGTAGGTGACCTTGTTGTGACTATGGACTTTTGGTTGACTGTGTCTTCTGAGCTTTGGAAGTGAAGGGATCCCGTGTATATCCTCAGTCCTCAAGTATGGTTTACATGTTTCCATCTTTGTAGTAATCGTTGCTGCGGTGAAGCTATGGCTGGTATCAACGAATGAGCGATAACAGTTCTTGGTCGGAGATGTAATCAGGAGAGACTACATAGTCGTGGTAACAAAGTAGGTTGGCTAGAATTGTATGGGCACCCATGTAAGTAAAGGATTGGATGGATGCGTAAGTGAGAAAAACTGTCCATGGTCACGAGTTTTGGCGGGATGGACCAAAGGGCGGCCATGACTATGAAGATTGGCTGGCTGACTATGTTCCTTAACATGGGGAGCATGGTGGTATGACCCTTTGTTGGAAGAAGCGGCACTGAATTAGCTACAGCTCTTGGAGAGGATGTTGAAACTTATGGAGTAAAAATGCTGGAGTTTCGTCTTCGGATCCTAGAGCAGCTTATGGAGAGAAAGATGAAGCGGAGCGGCTGTCGAAGCGAACATTGAAGCGGAGCCGCTGGAAAATCTGCGTCAACCAGTATGATATAAGGCGGGATTCCCTTCAAGCACATAGTGGTTAGGAGTCCCCAGTTCCATTTTTCGATCGTGCTTTCCAGGAGAGGTTGGGGTTTGGGAATGGCTTCCCTGGATGGGAACGCATGCTTTCGTGATGCAGTGTGGTTGAGGGATGTGAATAATGTTTTTACGCTATGTCTTGGAGAAATATTGAATCTCACATAACTGTTTCATCATAGACTGTACGACTTTGTGGGTGAAGTTCCCGTCGTGCAGGTCCTGACGGGAAAAGGGTCTCTGTGAACTCAAGAGGACTTGTTCTTGCAGGCCAGTTTCCGCTTTCCAAACGTAACTCAAACAAGAAATCCTTTCGTTATTCAAATTCCAAAAAGTGTTATGCTTAGGAAAGGGGTTGGCTCCCCTCTTTACCTCGTATCTTTGTTATCACATCCTGGTGTTAGCGGTAGCGCAGTAGTGATAGAGTGGGAAAGCATATTCCATCTATGTACTCTAGCGTTTATCTTTCAATTTGTTTTCTTGTGCTGGTGCAAACCATAACCATAGGCATGCCTTCCATAAATCTGTAGAAATATTTTTCTTCTGAACTGGTGTAAACCCTAGCCATGGGTATGCCTTTCATAAACTTGTGGAAATACTTCATCATAAATAATTCTTCGAATGTCACCATAGTAACGTCTACTAATAGTGACAGGTAATCATTGTTGCGCAAAGTAGGCATGTACGGGTATGAGACTGTTTTTTTTTAAGGCAAACAAAGCGCCTGGTTGATGGTTTTTGATTTCCTGGATTTCTTGGGTTGATAGATAAATGTTACCTTGACGGTTTTGGATTATTCTTTTGGAATGAAATGTTTAGGAATGGATTGCGTTGATTATGATTGAAAGTGATGTAAACATTCCAGGAAAACCATGGAACCGTGTGTTGGTAGATGGCATAGGATGAAACATAACATGGCTATCAGTTTTATCATTGTTGTGAAACTTGAAAAAGAAAACCATGTATTTTGTCTAGATAAGACTTACTCGGTTTCTTAGGTCTTATGAAAAGTAAACCTTCCGGGTGTAGGACCAAGCTTTACGAGAAAAATAGTCGTGGGAAGTCCCCAGTCGTTACTGAGCTGTCTGATAACCGAGCCGTTGATCACTGGGCGGATCGTTTTGCTTCTAAACTGTAGGAAGTCCCCAGTCATCCCTTGTCGTGTCATAACTAATAATCAAGTCATCGGGTAACTAAGTCGGAGTGGATCGTCTTCCTCTACCATCTTGACGTCTGGGTCGAAAAACGAGATCAACGGTCGAAAATTGACATTGTAACCGAAGGATCGAACCTCCCGCTATGGTCGCCAATTATTTGTAGGTGAAAATGGTTTATGATAATTTCGGTAATTTCGGGTGTGCAGGTGAGAAACAATTTAAACTCTTAACAATATACTGCAAGGGAGTACTTTAGATTCGAGAGATCAATCTGTACAAATCCAGCCTAAACCAAGAAATGGCCGTTCCAGATTGCTTCGGTCACAAATTGGAGGAGAATGGTTTGGTTTTGGGGAGGGAAGCAAGGAAAGTGGTGAGACCAGAATAGTTGATTCTGGAAGAGTAGTTGTGTTACTACGACTTGTATCAGAAAAGTGGGAAGGCTAAAAAATGGTAAGCTAGCAAGTATTTTCTGAGTGTTGTATATTCTCGAATGAACTTGTTGTTTTGTGGAAATAGGTAAGACCTATTTCTACAAGTCGAAGTGAAACGTACTTTGGTTTCATGTCAAAGTCTGTAATCTAGGTTTTGCAAAGAACTATCGTAGGCCTAGACTTTGACTGTTCATTTCTTACTTGTAAAGTGGCATTGCCAGCAATTACCTCTTGTAAGTGGCATATCTTAATCCGAAGCTTCACCATCTAAGACATTTTTGGACCGTGCTTAACATTACAAATGCTTACTCCAGTTTAGATTTGTTGATAATGCTCGTCAATTACCTAGAAGGATCTATTTATTGTGCCAGGATGTGTTAGTGACTATTTGTTGGTTGAACATCTAAAGATGGCATAAGATTTGGTGGTACGTCGATTGCACTTAGCCTTTTTTCCCACCTTACCCTCTATATGTCTCTATGAACTGAACTATAGAAAGATTTCCACATGTCACCTACAATTTTGTTAGGTTTCTATTGGCAGCCAAGTCTGCGACAAATAATAATGACCATCTTATCTAATCAGTTTCAAGTTCCCTTCTTGGAAGTTTCTCTCTGCAAATGCGTTGTCGATTATGGTGCAGCAGGTGTCGGTGATGGTGGTGTTGCATGTACTGTTGGTGTAGTTTGAAATGGAGAAGACAGAAGAATATGTACTCAAAGAAGAAGAAAAGGGTGATTATGGTGGTCCTGATCTTCTTGGAGGGTGATGGTGATGAGTGGTGGCGCGGCTGTGAGTTAGAGGCAAGCAGAAGAACAGAAAAATAGATTAAGAGAATGAAAATTCTTAGGGTTCAACTAGGTTTATATAGTATAGATGGAGGGTTCAGATTAGATAAAATCAATGGTTATTATCAATTGGTTTTACGGTCGGTGCGGTTTTGTGCCAAAACCGTGGACTAAAGAGGTAAGATGTAATGGCTGCAACTAATGTTGAAATGGTAGATCCGCAGAAAATTTAAAATAGCACGTACTGTATAGATTCTTTATTAAAAACAATACACAACTTCTTCCCCGGCCAGTTCCTCTCCGGACCCGGTGGCAATGAGTTTCATCGGATTTCCGAGCTCAGATATATTAATCAGTATGGTAAAAATACTTCTCAATTGAAAGTTAATAGAGGTGCATCTCACGATTTCCGAATTTATTATGATACCAGATTTCTCATAAAAAATAACAAAAATCTTAAAAGGAAAAACAATGAACATACAATCACTACAAGAAAAATATACATCTACAACTGGAGATTTACAATGCTTCGCTAAGTATTGTAGAAAGTCCAATGTTTTAAAACTGGTTTCAAAGGAAGAGTTGTCGTATATCATCATTTCCAACCCTTAGCAAACAAGGGGTTGCGCTAGGAAAACAAACGACAACTCCTTAAGCAAAACAGTTGTGACAACATTTAGCTATAACAACGTTGTTCGATATATGTAGTAACTTAGCCTATCACAATACTCACAGGTGTTGTTGAAGAACACAAAAATATGATAATGAAAAATATGTTAGAGGAGAGATTTGAACATGAACCTACTACATGGAAGTCTAGCTCATCAACCACCCTTTCAGTTCACAAGTTTTGATTTTTTTTCTTTTTTTTTTAAATAGAAACCTACAACAACACTTATAAGTGTTGTTGAAGTACACAAAAATATGATAATGAAAAATATGTTAGAGGGGAGATTCGAACATAAACCTACTGCATGGAAGTCTAACTCATCAACCACCCTTTCAGTTCACAAGTTTTGATTTTTTTTTCATTTTTTAAATAGAAAGCTACAGCAACAGTTATAAGTGTTGTTGAAGTAAAAATATATAATGTTGGTAAAAATAAGGTTGGGGGATTCGATCCTGAGCCTCAAGCGTGGAAGTCTACACCACTAACCATCCTACACTATAACATGTTATGTTATGTTTGTGGTTCTTTAATACACTAATTATACACTAACTTTATGACAACCCTTCATAAGTGTTGTAAAACAAAATATAATGCTCAAAAAGTAATGCTCAAGTGCCGCAAGCAAACATGAAGCCTTCTCTGAAATTACTTATTTCCAATGAGGGTAGTCTGGTCATTTTCACAATCTCCATAATGTTTATTGCACTTATTTCCATCAAGGGTAATATGGTCATTTTCACATTCTGAAATATTTACTTTACCTATTTCTGATAAGGGTAGTCTTGTCATTTTTCACAGTCTCCATAATATTTATTGGACTTATTTACATTAGGGTAATATGGTCATTTTCATATTATATAATATTTACTTTACTTATTTCCAATAAGGGTAGTCTGGTCATTTTCACAGTCTCCATAATATTTATTGCACTTATTTCCATCAAGGGTAATATGGTCATTTTCAAAGTGTAATATTTATATTACTTATTTCTGATAACGGTAGTCTGGTCATTATTAAAGTTTCGATAATATTTATTGCACTTATTTTCACTAAGGGTAATATAGTCATTTTCATAGTCTCTAATATTTTCTTTATTTATTTCCGATAAGGGTAGTCTGGTCATTTTCATAGTCTCCATAATATTTATTGCACTTATTTCCATTAAGGGTAATATCATCATTTTCACATTCTGTAATACTTACTTTACCTATTTCCGATAAGGGTAGTCTTGTCATTTCTAAAAAAAAAAAAAAAAAAAAAAAAGAGAAAGAGAAAGAAAATATCCAAAGAGAACTCGCAGAACATAACAAAGAAGTTAAGATGAGATCAATGGGTTATTACATGAAAGTGTAAAAACGTCCTGCGATTTCATCGCAAGACGATAATGTCACGAGGTTGTATATTCGCAAGAATGTTCAAACTTTTCATATTATCGCAAATACAAAAATATTATCACAAAAGAGGTGGCAAAATAAGACCTTTACTTAGGAAGTCATGATAAGACCACATCAATTAATGAAAATTATTCCATCAATATCATTGGAGAATTTTTACAAGAGTATATATATCATGAAGTTCTGACAAAGAAGACAGCTCCGTCAATATCATTGAAGAATTTTTACAAGAATATAAATCATGAAGTCCTAAAAAAGAAGACAGCCCTATTGAAGAGTTTTCATGAAGATATAACAAAAGATGTGATTTTGCTCGCAATCAAAAACAGATATTTCATATTCATTAAATTTTACGAGAATTACATACTTCTTATACTTCTTCATATACTGAATATTTCTCCACAACTTGAATACTTCTTATAATTCTTCAAGAACGTCTCATATTTATTATACTTCTTCAACGGATACTTCATTTTGCGAAGGTTAAGTACTTATTATACTTCTTCATACATTGAGTAATTCTTCATAGATTGAATAATTTTTATACTTCTTCATACATTGGATAATTCTTTAAGGATTGAATACTTCTTTAAAGATATTTTATACTTCTTATACTTATTAAGGATATTTCATACCTCGTATTTCTTATACTTCAAAGGTAGGATTTCTTGTTCACAATCGCAACAAGCTGAAGCTTCGTAAGTCGAATTAGGGAAGATATTCTAATAATTCCAACAATGTTTAATCATCTGAAGAGCAATAATAGGGGGAAAGGGAATACTAAGCTAAGTCTTTAAGATATATTATTTCTCTTCACATGATCAAGTAATGCGAATAAGGGAGACACACGATCAAAGAAAAATCAAGTCATCATCGCAAGATTAAGACATTAATACGAGTTAAACTTCAAAAAGAAATTGTTGGTTGATCAAAAGTGCAAGAAAGAAGAAAATGTTGTACTCAAACAGACAATATGAAAATAACTAGAACAGATATACAAAAAATAATGAAGCTATTCTTCAGGGGATTTATTCCCATCAAAATGATCTTCTTTTTCTTCTTCAGAGAGATCATCTTCAACTTCACTATCAGAGATTTCCAGATATGGGGTATCTTCGGGAATTTCTTGAGAAAGGAGCGTATGGTACTTCTTGAGAGGAATTTGATTGTCTTCACAAATCTTGCGAGTCATCTTAGCTCGAAAACGCTTGACATATAAACTATGGTTGTGCTGGGTAATTAGAAGTTGAGATCTTAAATCAGAAATCTTCTTCATACGACTGGCATGAATAGTTTCCAGATCATTATTCATCTTCGCATAATTTTTTGCAGCAAGGAGAGAAGTTAAGAAATTGATTAGAAAATTACGAAAGAAAAGTAATTAAAATACTCACCATTACGAAGAATTTACCTTCTAATTGCTTTTTATCATTATGAAGAGAAGAGTTTTCAATCTTTAGATGATTATTCTCCTCAAGAAGAGAAGAACTATCGGCTGCGATGCTCGCAGATTGTGAATTATCTTCGTGACGGGATGTTAGTTCGGCGATATCAATATTTAAATCCTCTACTTTCTGACGAAGTTTTGAATTTTCAATCTCCAACTTATTACAACGGTTTAAAGTTTTCTTCTCAACGATGGAATGAAAACTTTCCCAATCTGAAGCATTTTGTGCACTAACTCTCCCTTTGAACAAGTAAAAAGGGTCAGAAATTAATAGAGTAAGGGAAACAATCAAGGAATAGAAAAGAAACTTACCATACTCCCTAAAGCATATAATGTAGCAGGAGAGACGAATCTTGAAATTCCATCAAGAGAGTTGTTATTGAGTACAGTAGGAACTTTTCAATCCTTCGCAACAAGCTTATGAGCATTTGCAGTAGGAGAGTTTCCTAACCCATGAGAAGAATGGAGAAAGGCCTCAGAGATACACGAACCATTGCTGAAGCAAAAGTTTACGTGTTACTATAATCTTCCTCTTCACCTTCACCAGCATTATCATCATCATCATCATCATCTCCTTTATCATAAAGGGTATCAGAATTAGAGTCAAAGTCCTTCTCAGGAAATTTATCATCTTCATCACCTTGATATTCCTCAACATGCTCATTAGAAGAGATTACATGGGAATAAGACTTGGTTGAGAACTTGAAATTCTAAAGACTAAATCTCATGACCAATCTGGCAAAAAATTTTTTTTTTTTTTTTTTTAAAAAATCCCGCAACCGGTCATAATAAATTTTTTTTTTTTTGTTTGTGCGCCTAACTCTTCCAACCTGAACAAGTAAAAAGGGTCGAGAAATTAATAGAGTAAGGGAAACAATCAATAAAAAGGAATAAAAGAAACTTACCATACTCCCTAAAGCATATAATGTAGCAGGAGAGACGAATCTTGAAATTCCATCAAGAGAGTTGTTATTCTACACGAACCATTGCTGAAGCAAAGTTTCGTGTTACTATAATCTTCCTCTTCACCTTCACCAGCATTATCATCATCATCATCATCATCTCCTTTATCATAAAGGGTATCGTCCGAGAAGATCATACCATACAATTTCAGAGTCAAAGTCCTTCTCAGGAAATTTATCATCTTCATCACCTTGATATTCCTCAACATGCTCATTAGAAGAGATTACATGGGAATAAGACTTGGTTGAGAACTTCTTCTGTTTCTTCCTCTCATGAGCAACATCTTCAAGTTTTCTTTTTTCCTTTACGAAGAGCATCATCTTGACTACCAGAAGTTTGGGTATCCTTCGCAGAGCGAAGTGTCTTTTGTCTTGCGGTTAATCTTTTGGAAGAAGTGGAACTCTTATTCTCACTCGCAACAACCTCAGGAAGATCAGAAAGAACCTTCAAATTCAAATAAGGATAAGAAACAGAGGCAACAATATATTGTTTAAAAAGCATAAAAGAGTGTTTCTTACCTCATTTGAAAATAAATAAAAGAGTAACAAGAAGATAAGGAGATGAAGGTACATACATTTTTATAAACCCAAGGTTGATAATTGCGGTCACGAAGGTTCGCAGGAAGATCTACTATCCCAGAAATATAAGGACCCGATAATTCTAAAGGGTAGTTATACCAATCTTCATCATTAGAACGACGAGGTGTTTTATTATTTCCCGAGGTATAATCAATGTCGTGCATGAGAAGGTCATCTGCTGAGATATTAGCTTTACGATGAAGACGAACACCCCAACGTTTATCTTCTTTCCTCGCAGGAATTAATGTGTAATTTTTAAAGAAACCCTGTTTGTATAGTCCGCAGCGATAATTTCCACATCTCGGAATCCAGGTTTCCTAAGATCAACTGAGTACAAAGATCTTCCAAAGATAAGCACGAGTTGCGAATTCAACCAGAATGCGAATGCAATCACCAGTCAATTGATAAATGGCACATGAAAAATTGGGGTGGGAAATAATTTCATAGAATAAAGGAAGATTAACATCATAAAGAGGAAGAGGAAAACCTGCGAGGATTTGACCTCGTGAGATTAAAACTTTCTGATCATTCCAAATATAGTTGGTAAAGAGCTTCACACAGAGAGAAGATTTATTGTCATAACCATCAATTTCAGAAAGAATGAGGTCCCTATCAGCAAGCTCTGCGTTAATTTGTTCAATAGTTTTCTTCTTTGTAGCCATTGGATATAAGATAGAAAATAAGAAAGAAAAGAGATGAAATAGATAAAAAATTGTAGTAGCATAAAAAGAGAATAAATTGTAGAGGCAGAAGTTATAAGGAAGACGAATAAGATAAGAGAATAAAAAGAAAAAAAACAAAGGAAAATATTTATAAAGAAGAGAGAATTCGATGAAGATAGAAACTCATCAATGCGATTAAACGTGAACGGTTACGAAGAAACGTGTCAAAAAGGTAATGGAAAAGAAAAAAGACGTGTTGCGAATTTAACAGGTGGTGATAACTATATTAAATTTACGAGAATAGAGGTTCTCATGACATTCCTTCTTCATAGAATTGACATGAGAAGAGGCAAGATGTAGGTACTGAATATCACAAGGCATTAGCTTACGAACATCGTGACAAATATAAGAGGAAAGAATTACAAAATGATGCGATGATAGAGGAAGCACGGGTAAGTATTAAGATTTGCGAAGATAGAATAATCTTGCAAAGATGAATTGTGATACTTCACAATTCATATACATCTGTACAAATTTCACTATAAATAGGAGTGCAAATGTAAAATTCAAGAGGTTCTTTTAGTGAGTATTAGAAATTATCTTAGGAAAGAGAATAGAGAAAGTTGTAACTATTCTAGTTCCATTTAGATACTTCTTTGTAATCAATTGAGAGAATTAATAAGAAAGTTTTCATTCAACATCAATAACTTCTCAAGTTTTACTAATTCTACTGAGGGTGTAGTTGTAGGTTATTATGCAACTACAATTATAACATTATAGAATAATGTTTCAATGATTGAAATGTATAGTTGAGATTACGTAACCACCTATGGATATAAGAATATATAGTGTGTTCGCACATTAGTGTATAAGTTCATTTACCGGAAACCAAGTTCCTAAACATGTGTGCATGCGGTATTGGTGAAGGAGACAGGTTGGATACACGTACCCGTACGAGTACTGGTGGAAGTTCTTAAATAGAGAATTTCGGCTGAGTTTGTAGTTCGCAAACTAGTAAACCAGTCACCTTAGGTACGCGTACCCATATGTGTACCCACAGAAGTTTTCAAACCGAAAATTTCTGATGAGTTCGTAAGCTCAAATTCGGTAGCTAAGGTATGCATACCCGTACTCATACCCAAGATGGTTATATTTCTCAAATCGGTTAGCTCATGAACTTAAAAAATAAATCAATAAGGAATGCAATCTTTGCAAATGATTCGAGTAAATCAAACCGATTTTTTTTCAATTGTGTCTATGTATAAAGACCTAAGTAATTGAACAACTCTTCAACTAGTTCTTTTGAGTCATTTGAACTAGTTGTGAAGAAGATGAATATGGTTGATATGAAAGTGACCATATGGCTAACCATTAGTTAACTATTTGTGAACTAACTAAGTGTACAAATTTGGGTATGGTTATTCAAACATAAATGAATATATTTCATTAATGTGTGTGACAAGATAAGTTTTGATCTAACTGTTGAAAGATATTAACTTAGATAAATCAGGTTTTTCATCTGACGGTGAATATTGAATGCTTTGTTACCAAGGTAAGTTAGATTGCAAACCCTAATTTGAAAACTATATAAAGGAGACGTATAGTAACTGGAAAAACTAATACCTACACCTCATGTGTGATACTAGTTGGTTTGGTAGAGTCGATTCTCCTCTAACCATAGGTTTCTTCTAGAGACCCTATCGGTTAACGACTTAAAGACTTCATTGGGATTGTGAAGCCAGACAAAACTACTTCTCTTATAGTTGAGCGATCTGATCTTGCCATTTTCTATCGTACGAGTTCATATCTCCGATAGGGCAAGATAAAAAGAAATCACAAACATCTTCGTCTCATCGTTTGTAATTCCGCAATATCTAGTTTCACTAATATACGATTTAGATTATTGTGAGGTGATCAATAATTCTAGGCTATTCTTCGAGAATATAAGTCTGGGTTACTGATTATGTTCACCTTGATTTTATCACAATATGGAACAAAACTCGTAGGTTTATTTGTGGGAGACAGATTTATCTATTATCGTAGACTTTTCTGTGTGATAAAGATTTGTATATTAAAGTATCCAACTTTGGGTCGTAGGAACTCTTGGTTGTGGGTGAGATCAGCTAAGGGAATCAAGTGCGTAGTATCCTGCTGGGATTACAATCGTAAGGAGCACAATTGTACCTTGAATCAGTGTGATATTGATTAGGGTTCAACTATAGTCTAGACCGAAGTTACTTTTTAGTAGGCTAGTGTCTGTAGCGGTTTAATAAAGTGTGATATTCAATCTGGACTAGGTCCCAGGGTTTATCTGTATTTGCAGTTTCCTTGTTAACAAAATTTATGGCATCTGTGTTATTTCTATTCCGCATTGTATTTTGTTATATAATTGAAATTTCAAAGGTTCTGTGTTGTATCGATCAATTGTGAAATCCAACCTTTGGTTGTTGATTGATCCTTGGATATTAATCTTTGGTACCATCCAAGTTTTTATCTCTTGTATTTGATAAAGACTCGCAGGTTTCTATTTGCTTGAGTATAGATCAAATCGAGAGATAGAGATATTAACTCCTTGATATACTTTTTATTTAAGATAGATTCTGACTGTCTAGTTGATTTTCTTAAAAGTATATTAGAGTTGGTCCATATAGATTGTTAATCGAAATATTGGGTGAGGTTGTTAGACCCATGCTTTTTACCTATGATCTCTGCGATCCCATCATCGGGTGTTGGAAACCTTAACCTCTGGTGGTAAGTTGACGCGACTCCCTTGATTCCATGAAAACGGGATCGTCCGACAATAGTAGTATAAAGTGAAATTACAGCTACCTACACAGAAGGTAGCTAGTTAAAGTCATGATTTTCCCTACATGAATTTCCATGGTTATCTCGCCCTTGGTCGAGTGGACGAGTCATTGAAACCAAAGATATTATATGTGGATGGTATTAAGCACTCATCTTTTAGGCCCATTTGCTTGAATATCTCATAGAACAAGATTTTGACAGAGCTTACTCCATCAATTAGTATCTTAGGCATCGCCTTTGGTTATCCTCTTCGCCTTCGTACTCTGGGAGTGCGATGGCCATCGTGACCACTATAGGGTCATTATGATTTCTTCTCTCGTCTGGCGCTTCGAAGGTTGAAAAGATGATAGGCCGTTTCATCCATTCCTCCATCGGTGGTTCTTTTTCCACACTACAAACCTCATTTCCTTCAAAGTTTCTCTTATGGATGCGCCCAGTGATGTTTTCCTCCAAGAAGGTATTGTAATAGATAAATAGAAAATCGTGTTATACCCCAGATATTGTGCTTCACATGGGATCTCCACACGATGCACCAGGGCTCCTGTCTCCCGTGGAGGAGCTGGCTGTGTAATATACTCATGGAGTTTACTATCATCGATCATATCTTCTACCAACTTAATCAGATCCCTACACGAGTCTGTTGGATGGCTGTAAAATAGATGGAACTCACAGTAATCTTTTATGCTGTTAGCATGCTCGGGTTGTTTCCCTTTATTTCAAGGGAAATTAATCTTGCATTTTCCGTCAATCTTCTTGAAGATTTTAGAAATGGGTGTGTTTAACTTTATGTAGATCGGGTCTACAAACTATCCCTTCTTCTCTTGGGCCTGATCTCGTCCTTTTCATCCTCCACTTCTCTATTTATCGAATCGTGCAGACTCGTTATGATGCCGCTCAGCACCTCGAGTTTTCACTTGGGGAGACATTTTCTTCTCTACTATTTCCTCGGACTAACTTATCGTACATCCCATATTGGAGTTCTTTGAGGGCTATGTAGTCCTTATGAATTTCCCTTAGTTTCACTAGAATGGTAGTATTGTCTCATACATTCTGACGAATATAGGGTCTGTCTTTGGCAGACTATTTTTAATACCTAAGATCGCATAGGCTTCTGGGACTCTTCTGATCTCTAAACATGGAATCCTCCAATGAGTTACTAGAGACCGGAGGGACTCATTAGGCCCTCTGGTTATTTGGAATAACATATCAATTCTTAGCTTAACTCGACTATTATGCATGTAGGCCTCTAAGAATAGCTTGAACAAGTAGGAAAATGACTTGACCGATTCTCTTGGAAAGTTGTTGAAACACATCAGGGATTCTTCCTTTAAACTAGACGGGAATAATTTTTACATCACGACATCATATTGGCTCCAATGTATTAACATGTGATAAGATCAGAGATATTCAATTTAATCGCCTGAACCATTAAAGGGGTTTATAAAAATAGGAAGAGAACATTTCCTTAGAAACGGTTTAGCCAGCAGGCTCGCTGCTCGGGGCGGATTTCCTTCCTTCTGCATTACTTCTGCCAATTTCTGGCCTCCTTGTCTTCCGGTGGATTATTTATACATCGCCTCGAGTTGGCTTAGCCTAACCTGCAATTGATCATCGATATGCCTTATTTGGGCCTTCGTTTTCGTCCTGATTCTCTCTTAGGTGAGAAAGAAATCTCTGGATGGTGATATCTTGATCTCTATATATCCTCATCGGATTGCTCAACATACGATGCTGGTTTGGTGCTAGTTGACTTATATTTCGAAGTTTCTCCTCGCCTTAGGTTTCCACCCACTTGGCTCTCGGGTGGGCTATTGACTTTGGTTTCGTCCTTCTTTTTATACCTTTCTCGTTTACGTCTAGGATTGACATCGGACGGCCCCTCCAAGTGTCTATCCTCATCATTTAATACCACTTTACTTCCTTGTGGGAAATTGTCCCCCGTTACTCCGTTAGAGGTATCTGGTATGTCAATACGTTCACCGTCTTATAAGTCTTCAAGAGGGTTTTCCTCCTTGGGGACCTCCTTCGGGACAATGAGAGGCACCTTGCTCTTCTCCCAGCATCTCAATCTTCGGTTTTTCTTTTCCAACCTTTTGTTTCATCGTTCTAGATTTCTCATTCATTCTTCCTACAATTTTGTTCCTTTATGATAGCTGCAAGGGAAGCGATGTTATTATCAAGGATATAGGAGTTATCCTTCTTAACCCCGATGTTTACCACCTGTTTTAGAAACCCTTCAGGTTGCATCAAGTGAATATCATCTTGTCCTTCGAAGGGATTGTCCTCTTTGTCGAAATCAGAGTTATCTGTTAACCCTTCCCATATTTATTATTGGGATGTCCTTCGCCTGGGAGTACACCATTGAGCAGAGCATCTCCTGGCTCCATCACGTTAAGTCCTTCGTGTAACGTACCACCAGTTTCTCCTTGGCTCATATAAGTAGATCGTCTCATCACCATCGCCTTACCTGAGAGATATGCAATAATGCTTAACTTTTATTTTCTTTCAGAAAAGTAGGCTCCTAAGTTTGCAGGTTATGTGCACTTTATAAGTCATAGTTTAGACGTGCAGTTTTTAGTTCAGGAAGACTTTTCAGTGAGTTTTATAGACATGTGATGATGTTAAAACATTCCCTAGTTGGATAAAATTTTGGTGTCATGAAAATGTGTTTTGCATTTTTCTTTTTTTTGAGTAAACTACCTCCTCATGCACGTCATACCTTTAATGGGCAAAAACCAAATTATGATGATTTAGTACGTTTTTCCATGTTTGGAAGTATTTCTCAACACCTTGAATTTTTTATTTTGACAAGATTACGTTTGATGAAAGATTATGTACTCTTTAACCTCTCTTGTTTGCTTAGATTTGAGTTTCCAAGAAGAAGATTTTAGGTTATATGGAGTTTTAAGAGATAAAAAACATCACAAATTGTCATTTCTTTGAGTTTTTTCAATCGTCAGTAGTGTATTTTTTTCAATGAAGTTTACCAGCTTAGATTTATTCCTAACTCATTCACGGAAGAGGTTTTTTTGAACATTTGCAAGAATCTTTATAAATCGTCTGATGTTTTAACCATCTTCTCTCCTGAGTCTCTTTAGGAAGTCAGTGAACAAGCCATAGAAAACATGGATTATAAGGGAATAACGAAGACAATTGTAGATTTGATGTCTTTTGAGGATCTACAAGACTTTGCGATCATGTAGGTATGGATAATGTCCGAGATTGGCTCGCTAAATCTTAAGGAGATCTACAAAGCGATGAAAGAAATAACTTTTCTAAAAGTTTTTTGAAAAAACTTTGAGAACTTTTCCAGGGAGGTAGATAAATCTTCACACCTCCATGTTTCTAGCGCAAAAAAGTAGTTGCATCTTTTCTGATGACTACACCCAAGTAGATCTAACAACTACGAAGTTACTAATATTCAAGATTCAAAGATAAACAAGATGTAAAGAATATGAAAGTAAAGATGAACACAAGCATATAATGTGGTTCGGCCTTGTTGACGTACATCCACGAAGAAGAAATTATATCTTTATTATTGAAGGTATTACCCTTCAATGAATTACAAATATCACTTAAACTTCTAACTTTTTCCTTATCTAAATATCTCCCTAGAATTCTCTGTAGAAAGGCCATCTAAGATTACATGCCCATTTCCTTCTACATGGACTGGTATGTATAGACAGACTGGACTCGTGAAGGTGTGACCCGATATCGCTGAGTTGGTGACGCTTTCGTAAATCTTATCATTACTCGGAAGAGTTCTCCATTATTCTCCTTCGAGGTGTATCGTTCGACTCTCCTTCCGAGTTATATCGCCTTGTTTAGTCGTCGTGTTGCTCTTCCTTGGAGGGAATCATACTGCACTTTCTTCTGATTATACAGTTGATCGTCATTCATCTAAGTTTCTGACACGATGTACTTTCGTCCAGAGCTGTATCACACCTCTTCTGATCCTTCATTAAATGCATTGCTTTATTTTTAGACTTGACCGTCTATGTGATTTGACCACTCCTTACACGCGTCATTCATGTAGCTATGTAGCAAATGTCTCGATTCAGATGCAATCACATTTATAGGTATGATTTTGGTGCATCCTCCTTACTAATTTATCATGAGATCACCTCCTGTGATGCTTACACGTGGTGATTGACTATTTTCCCTCACAATACCAAATTTCTCTAGCAACTCCAAAGTATATTTCTTTTGAATGAGAAGTAGTTTATCAACAGTCTGATGAATAGTTTCTTTAATACCCAAAAGATAATGTAAAATACCTAGGTCTTTCATATGATAAGAAGTCTGAAGAAAAGTGATCAAAGTATCCAAAAATGTAGTAGAAGAACCTATAAGTAAGATATCATCTACATATAACAAAAGTATCATCATAACCTGATCGGAAGTATAAATGAACACTGAATGATCATATGAAGACCTGATGGAACCAAAATATAAGAGAGAAGAACAAAGTCTTTCGAACCAGGCCCTAGTGGCTTGCTTGAGTCTGTAAAGAGATCTTCTCAATAACAGAATGTGTTGATTTAGTGGAATCAATAAAGAAAACATGTTGCTGCATATACACTGCTTCCTTCAAGTTGCCATGAAGAAAGGCATTTAAAACATCAAGCTGTTTGATAGTCAATTTCCTTGATAAAGCAATATAGTATAAACACATCTAACAATAGTCAAGATTTGGATAGCAAAAACAACCAAAGTTTTTAAAAAAAGTGTACACAACAATTGATATGGGTATTAAAATTCATTACATTAGTAGGAAGTCTATTGATAATACCGATAGTTGTTAAGAAAGGTCATACCAAAAGGATTTAGGTAAAGAAGCTTAGAAGGCTAAGGAACCCATCTCAGTTAAATGTCTATATTTTCTCTATGCCAAGACATTTTTTTGGTGAAGATAAGGACAAGAAATCCTATAAGTAATCCTTCATTCATCTAAAAAATCCTTAAATTTTCCCTTGATCAATTCAAGTGCACCATGACATTGATTTTTTTTTATTGATGTAAATACAAAGTTCTCAGTCATATTCTTAATATGTTTAAAACAATCAACACTCTCATCCCTTTTCTTCAAAGGATAAATCCAATGAAATCTAGAAAAATCATATATGAATAGGAGCAGGTCCCCAAATATCACAGTGAATCGATTACAAAGGTGCAATAGTGAATCTATCTGAATGATTAAAAGGTAGTCTGTGATGCTTACCTAAGTGACAAGAAGTACAAAACTGAGTAGATGAAGGAGTGTTGAAAGAAAAACCAACTGAAGAATCCACCTTGTGTAACATGGTTGACGAAGTATGTCCAAAAATTCTTTCCAAAAGATCAGTAGAATGCAATGAAGTCGAATGAACAACTACTTGAGTAGCCTGTACAGTTGTCAGAGGATACACGTTGTCTTGCACATAACCTTCATCTAAAACTTATTTAGTGCTTAAGGCTTGATTTCATATCCCCAAGAAAAAAAATTCAAAGGAGATATAATTCTCTTTAATAAATTTAGCAATGGAAGCAAATTTTATTGTATAATAGGGAAACCATGTAGATGAAACAGAGTTAGTGTCCAAAATTGCATCACCAGTTTGTTCAATACTAAGAAATTTACCATTACCTACCATGACTTGGTCATTACTTGTATAGAACTTGGCATTATATAGACATGAGGATTGTTTGTCATGTGACTTTTTGCACCAGAGTCAGAAATCCAACATGAAGCAACATTTCGATCATTACACAACATTAACTGAGTTGAGTTTAATATTATGAAAATCATGTTGCAAATAATCTGAAGAAGATGTAAAAGTATATGGTGTTTCTGAAGCAGAAGTATTCTTGGAAGCATCCTTTGCAGCTGATTTAAAAGTAGAAGTGTAAAACCATCTAAAACGACAAGAAGAATGACCAAGTATCTTACAAATTTGACGGATGCTAGTACCGGATTCAGACTTAACACTTGATTTCTCATTAGATCCAAGAGACTGCTGCTTAGATTTGTGAATTTACTAATGCAAAACGCATAATTATGAGAATCTAATATAAATTTAGACTCAATTTCCTCAGACTTAAGATACTGCTCACGACGAAGAAGCTTTAAATGCAAATCACTAAAAGTATATTTAGTTTCCCTATATCTTGCAGTAATAACAAATTGTCTCTATTCTCTACCTAATGCTTAAAGTGCATACATAAAAAGACCGGATTCGTCCACAAGATGATCAATAGCAGCCAAAGAAACATAAATTGACTTGATCTCATCGATATAGTCAGAAATGGAACGATTACCTCTCTGTGCCGAGTGAA
Source organism: Papaver bracteatum (assembly GCA_023529315.1). Lineage (NCBI taxonomy): Eukaryota > Viridiplantae > Streptophyta > Magnoliopsida > Ranunculales > Papaveraceae > Papaver > Papaver bracteatum. The sequence goes on from JAJJWX010000734.1 coordinate 700,524, forward strand.
CTTGACTACGAAAAAGAGATTTGTGTGCAGAGAATTGACAAAGAATCAACTGCTCAAAGTATAACCAGCTCTCCCTAGGTGTTTTACAACCAACAATACTGCGTGAAACATGATCTGAAAGAGTTGCATTGATGCAGGACATAACAAATCGATTGTATTTGTGCCATGTATAAAATTATGGATTGAAAGCTTTTTCACCATCAATTTTGATAAATTGAGCAGGCTTTTGAATTGATCCATCAACATAATCAAAGTGATTAGTTGTAACCAAAATTTATTTAAACTGATTTTTCCAAATAAAATTGTTAGATCGCTTAGTTTCAAGTTTAACATAAACAAATTTGGTGAAATTTGGAAACGGTAAATTGATATGAGATGTACACTGATTTGATTGTATAGATTGATTTGAGTATGATGACTGGTTGATTTGTTTTACATCTCTCAAAAGATGTCAGAGAAGAAAGCGGAAGTGGATTGAAAAATGAATTTTGAATTTTGAATTTTTTAAAATATATAATATCATGAAAGAATCGAAAAGAGAGAACAATCTAAAATAGTTTATTTCAATGGACAGATAAACATTATATAAAGTCAGACACGATCGGTACAATAGCTTGTAACCATAAACAAAAAAACAAATAAAAAATGTTTACACTCCAATTACCTCTGTTTATTCTTACGCTATGAAATGATTCAACAAGCATCACTACTCTCCAAAAATTCCCAAAATTTCTTTGTTTAGTTGATATATACACCATCCCTTCAATTTCCCTGCAACTTCATTGATAAAAATCGCATATTCTATAAATTTTGCAACAAGTTTAAACGTGAGAACAATATAAAGTTGGATTTTGGTTTTTATAGAAGCTTATACAAAATCTGAACATTTATATGATGACATGTCTGCTTTAGATTAGTCCTATATAGAAATCGACACGTCTAGGGGTGGACCAAAAATGTGGACCAATCCACTGGACCGTTGAGATCTATAGGGGGTGGGGTTTTAAGATTTGAGTGGGGCCTACAAAATTGATTTGAATGTTTTGATTTCATTGGTCCACCTTTAGCTTTTTTGGATATAAATCTGACCTAAATAGATTCTGATGCATTAAATTAGTCGATTGTCAGCACCTACTCTAGTACACATACTATCTTTCAATACGGCAAACCATTCTCTAGACAGTACTATGGTATCAAATCATCCACCTGAGAAGAAAATCGAAACAATGGTACCTGTCTACCTGATATGAAGTATCTATTTCCCTTTCATCAATATTAAATTTGGGCTAAAGTGTATTTCATTTCACCAAGTTTCTTTCGGGCCCGTCTCATTAGGTATAGAGAGCTGCCCAGTGCCTCTGCCAGCAGTAGCTACTTTTATTGTGTTTGAAACTGATATGCAAGCAAACACATTTGAAACTGATTGCTAATGGCGGGTTCCAGAATTAGCGAAACTGGTACCATTTGAGTGATACAACAGCCTGGATCATTTTAATATTTCTGTCTTACATAAAACGGTACGTATCGGTCCCGCTTAATACTGGTACTTGCCTTTAACAATCATGTGTATTTAAAGACATTTTGTAATCGCCAAAAAGTAAAAACAATGAAATAGAATTTATTCAATCTGATACTTATATAGATGACTATAATTTGAGTGCAAGCACAAGCTTTTCACAACACTCATACATCTTAAGAGGAAAATTAACCATAAAAACCACAATATCAACTAACACAACCCACAATTATTGGTGCTCGAAAGAAAAAACAAAATAGTTTGTGTAAACCCCAATGTTTAATGACGGAGAGATATCTAGTAATAATTTAATTGGCTTTTCTGCAGTTCTTTCTAATCTCTCCATTAGAACCGGTAAGTGGACTGATATCACCCATCTTAATCATGGCAGCGGCGAAATCAGCACTAAATGTACTTGGATTGTTACTATAAGTACGTACTTGCGAGTCGGTAGATCCACCATTGAATAATTCTTGATCGGAATGAAGAAGACCTTTCTTGTTAACAAGATTCTTGAAATAGTTATTGTCGAATGCAGTGGGTGTTTGAACATCTAAAGGTGCAAGGTTATTATCACCTGATGATGCGCTTGGACAATTATTTTTTCTTGTTGTTGCGAATGAAGTATCTATATTTGTTTCATTGTATATTCTTGCTCTGAAATTTGTACACCTTGCTTGCCCAATCGTATGTGCACCTACATGCATGGGATAAGATCAATATCATGGTAGCCTGGAATGAAAATAATCTTAAATACAAAAAATCTCACGGACTCTCAGGGTAAGATCTTAAAGACGTCGTTGGGCTCCAAAAACAATGGTTCAGAATTCTTTGAATATGTATATGTAGGGCAAGATTATTTAGTTACTGATAAATACATACCAGACAGAGCAATCATGTCTTTAGTGGATAGACCCACTTTTGAGAAGTCTGAGATAATAGTACTAAGGCTTGAAGTTGGTAGAGGAATTGCATTATTAGCAGCAGACTGGCTAGCAGTTGTTGCATCTCTTCTTCCAAGTTTTACATTCCAACTACGACCTCCAAGCTACAAAAACAATAATAAAAAGAATTCGTTAATATAATGAGAAATATTATGCAACAGCAAGAAATGTAAATACCAGTTAGTTCTGTGTTTTTACATACAATGGTTACAGAATCTCGTGCTGCAATGGCCAAGATATCAGCACATGAAACAACCCCAGGGCAAGCTTTCTCAACCGCGGTTTTAATATTATCGACCACATCAAATCCTCTGGCAGAATTCTTGTTAGGGACTGCGTTTTTCTCACCCGTGAAACTCGAAGTGTCGTCAAGTAATACTGATCCATCACATCCCTACAAGAAAATTATTACAACATTATTAGCTCGTCTGATTCTTGTAAATGCTTATACTAATATGCTTTTCTGACTCTTGTAATTGCTTTGTGCTTTCAACTTTGCTCGTCTAATCAGTACTACTGCGGCACAGCCTAACTGTAGACATTTGTTGACTTCATACATTCAATGCTTATTTAATTACGTTTGATAAAAACAGTTTTACCTCGGTAGCCTAATTAAATATGATATCAATATTGACTTGGGATTACCACAGGTAAGAATGATGGTTTTTATATGTTGAAATGATTGGTGGATAAGATATGCAAGTGAAGACCATGCATGCAAAGACACCAAAATATTAATGTAAGATGATGACGAAATTGCATGCATAGAGAAACATGTTAGATAATCACATTGACAAAGCAGTCATGGAAATGTAAGCGAAGGAGAGCAGCGCCAGCTCGCTTTTCTTTTGATATTGCAGATTGAACTGCAGCTTTCACTTTAGTAAGGACATTAGGACAAGTTTTGGAGTAGTAAGTAGTGGATAGTTGAGCACGAGAACTACCCGAGAAGAACACAAGGAGAAGAGATAGTATCACTACAAGCATGGAAGGAAAAGAAGAAGCCATTAGAAGTAGTGCTTAACTAAGCTCTAGTAAGATTGTTATAGAAATTATGAGTGATGATAGGTAGACAGAAATATAGATAGAGAGTTGTGGTGATGAAAATGAGTTGTAGATAGAGATATTTATAAGGTGGGAAAGTTTGAGATGTTTGGCAGTTGACACCGGCATGTTCACCTAATACAATTCAATATATTCTTGCATGTAATAGGAATTAGACTGTTCACATTTAACTGTTCGCAGAAAAAATGCGCAAGATTGTTACATATTATTGGTGATTTGTGAAACATGGTCAATTTTAAAGATCATTCAGATGTAGTAGGTATTCATCCTAATTTTTCAAACATGGCCGGTTTCTTTTCTGAAATCACTTTTCATAAGTCAAAAAGCTATTTTCTAAAACAAGTTTGAACAACTTAAAAAAGAGTTTCCCTTCTGGCTCCTCTAGTCTACATATGATACATGCTCTCACAATCTGACTCGGCAGACCAAAGGGCTGCCATTGTCATGGAATTTGTGTTTCATTGTCGAAAACATTTAGTAAAAATGTTACGTCATCGAGATTCTATATTGTATGTTCGATATCAACAAATTCTGCATCAACACCTGCTTAAAATCTCAATTGTTTGTTTTAATGGCAGATGAGTTGGTACTTTGGGTGCATTCTAGTAGCAAAACAGCTAATGAACAAAAACACAATTAACGGACAAATTACTAAAAATTATTTACATCATCTACTATCCGAATCTAAACTAATTGTGGTCTAAATTATCTGTTGTAACAGTAAGTCAATAAAGCTAGCTACGTAGAGTAGGCTGTGTAGCTTACGCTATTAGTTACTCACCAAGGAAGTACGAGTGCTTTATGTCTTAGAGATTGACTTTTCAAAGCTTATAATTGAAGTAAGAATAATGTAGGTTTCTTGTTTTCTTTGTTTTCTTTTTTACTTTTCCACTTTGTTTTGTAACTAAAACGAATGACAAAGTCGTCATGAAGGAAGTTTCTTATGAAGTCAGCTTACTGCTTACTCTAGGCTCGTTATTAACAGAGTAGTTGCGGTGGGTGGTTGTTAGCATGCTTAGCACTTATTCATGCAGATGCAGCTTATATGGAGTTCATTCTTTAACTTTTTTGTTAGACCAATGTAATTCATCTCCATATCTAATCTTTCCGTCATTGAAAGTTTGAAACTTTCTTGTCCTTCTCTTCCTTTTGCATCGAGAGAGCCCTAGCCTTTGGATCCTTTTAATGGAGTCGGTCCCAATGACTAGCTCGTGCCTTTCTAATTCTCATGGTGTGAAATGGGGATAGTGTTTGGATTCTCCGCCTTAACGAGTATTTTAAAATTAGAAAGCACTAGAGGTGTAAAACGTGCCGGCCCAGCACAGCACAGCCCACGAAATCACGTGCTTAGCGTGCTATGTGCCGTGTTGTGCTGTGCTGTGCCGGAGATTATGACGTGCCGTGCTGTGCCGTGCTAGAAGGCGTGCTGTGCTGGGATGTGCCAGGAAAATAAACGTGATGTTCCGTGCTATGCCAGGCACATTTATTTTATATTTTCCAATATAAACGTTTTTCAAATATTTAGGTATTATATGTGTTATTATGAAAATAAGTCAGCATAACGGTAGTAAAATGTCAATAGTTGGCTAGAATAAGAGTTTTTGTGTGAAATATACACAAAATATGATGTATTGTGCTATGGTTTGTAGCATTTTATACATATTATGATGTGCTTTCTTAATATGCCGTGCTGTGCCGTGCCACGTGCTAATCCGTGCCTCGTGCTATGCTGGGCTACTGTGCCAATTAGTCCAACCCAGCACGTCCCATTTAACTAACGTGCCGTGCCGTGCTAAGTCACGTGATGGGCTGGGCTATGCTCAAATTTTAGCGTCTTTGTCTTTGGTTGCGCTCGTCTTGCACAACCCAATTTACACCTCTAGAAAGTACTGTTGCTATGGGAAATTCCACGACTATACCCTTCATATAATGATAATAAACTTAAGTCATATTGATCAACCCAAACATTAATGATATTATTCACCATTTTGACACGAGAATGATCTTTTAAAATACTTTATATCAAATATATGTTGTTCTTACATTGAATATAAGCTAAGTTTGTATATGATAATGGAGAAATACAAAGATGAATATTAAGTTCTATGATGGGACTTGTTTCTTTCTTTTTTGATAATTTCCTTAGCTTGTATATCTCAGTTCATCTCTCCCTCTCTCTATAATTTTTGAGTCCTTATATAGGCAAATGAATCAATAGAAGACAACCATGATTCACGTGCAAGATCATAGTTGACGAATTCTGTTTCAGTTTGTCTTATTCTCTAGGCTATTGGGAGTTGTTTCTATCTTCCGTGCTGCTGCTTGATTCTTCGCGATCTTCCTATATTATCGTACGGTCATTATTCGCCTTGTTTATTGTTATATCTTCATGCTTAAGGTTGTTTTGTCCAAGGTGAAGTTATATATTTGTCTTGTGCGATTTCGCCCCTACATTTTGCATATTCTCGCGTTATTCTTCTCCAAGTGGAATAATGCGAGAATTCCGGTCAAACTTCGAGTCGTCTGTCTTTTCATTTTCCGCCTTACCCGATACACTCCCGTAATTTCCACGTAACGGTTACACGTGTTGACGATTTTTTCCTTTTCAAGAGGCATGTCTTTACTGATTTTCTTCGGATAAATATCCAGGAGAGAGGTAAAAGGGAAAAGTTTTTTTTTTATTTTTCTATTGTCCTCTCCTTCCATTCATCATCTTCTTCGAAACTCGTGTCCTTTTCTTCCAAGTTCTTCAATTTTGATTCTACTTCATGGAAGATCAAGATGTGTCCGTTCCCGCTACTGTTGCTACATCATCTTCACAGTATCTCAATTTTGCCTTAGCTTTTTACATTTTACGCTTCTCTGATATGATCATAATTTCTAACAAGGTTCTTGTCGATGACAAATTTTCATTTACAGTAGCTACTGAGATTACTATGGATAAAGATGGCCCTAAGCCACAATCTATAGAAGAATGTCGTGAAAGACATGATTGTCCAAAATGGAAGGGCGCCATTAAAGCAAAATTAGTCTCTCTCACTAACCGCAATGTCTTAGGACCTACAATCCTAACACCTAAAAATGTGAACCTAGTTGGTTGAAAATGGGTGTTCGTAAGAAAACTTAATGAGAAAAATATAGTTGTTTGCTATAAAGCGAGACTTGTAGCACAAGGTTTCTCGCAGAGACCTGGGATTGACTACGAAGAAACATATTTCCCTGTTATGGATGCTATTACGTTCCGATACTTGTTTAGTATGGCAGTCTCTGAAGGACTTGATATGCATTTGATGGATGTGGTTACAACATATCTGTATGGAAAATTGGATACAGATATACATATGAAAATAACAGAAGGATTTACATTGTCTGAAAACAAACCATATTCGCTTAAACTTAACAGAGATTTATATGGGTTAAAGCAATCTGGACGAATGTGGTATAATCGTCTAAGTGAATATTTGATAACTAAGGGATATGTGAATGATCCTATTTTCCTATGTGTCTTTATAAAGAATACCACAATAAGATTTGTTATTATAGCTGTATACGTTGATGATCTTGACTTAGTTGGAACTCCTGAAGAACTCATAAGGAAATTGAATGCTTAAAGGGAGATTTTGGGATTAAGGATCTTGGAAAAACAAAGTTTTATCTTGGATTGCAGATCGAGCACTATCAGAGTGGCATATTTTTTCACCAGAAGATATACACTGAGAAACTTTTAAAACGTTTCAATATGGATAAATCTTATCCACTTAGCACTCCTATGGTAGTAAGATCTCTTGACACTAAAAATGACCCTTTTCGTCTGAATGAAGAAAAAGAAACTCTTCTCCAGAAGTACCATATTTGAGTGCAATTGGTGCACTATTTTATCTTGCACAATATACTATACCTGACATTTCTTTTGAAGTTATTTTGTTAGAAATATTCATCTCTACTCCAACGAAGAGACATTGGGCATGTGTAAAACATATCTTTTGATATCTTCTGGGTACTACAGACTTGGGATTGTTTTACTCAAAAGATGTATCCCATTCTTCGCAACTAGTGGGATATAAAGATGCTGGTTATCTCTCCGATCCACACAAAGCCATTTCTCAAACTGGATATGTGTTTACGAGTGGCGGTACTACAATTTCTTGGAGATCGTGTAAGCAAAGCTTTCCCACTACCTCATTCAACCACTCCGAGATTATCGGCCTCCATGAAGATAGCAGAGAATTTGTATGGCTAAGATCATTAATCACCCATCTCTGAACTTCATGTGATTTAACTTATGGCACGAAAGTACCAACTATCATCTATGAAGATAATGCATCATGTATCTCACATATGAAAGAAGGTTACATCAAGGGTGATCGAATAAATCATATTGCACCAAAGATATTTTATTCTCACCATCTAGAAAAAAATAAAGAGATATGTATCCAGAAGATACAGTCGTGTGAAAACTATCCATATTTATTCACCAAGTCTTTACTAACAACAGTCTTCAAAAATCTAGTTTATGGAATCGGGATGCAACATATGTATAAGCAGTAAACTTTGTGCAGCTTTAATCAGGGGGAGTTAATCTTGGATTTAGACACATTGTACTATTTTTCTTTCGTCAAGGTTCTGTGCCTTCAAGGTTTTTCCTTGTCAGGTTTTAACGAGGCAACTTGTGCGTAACCTTTTTTTTTTTTTTTTTGGCATTGTACTCTTTTCCCTTTGTTCGGGATTTTTCCCTCTAGGTTTTTCCCATCAAAGTCTTAACGAGGCAATCACATAAAATGATGGATATCCATGAGGGAGTAATATATAATTAATAAGGGTGTTGTTTGTAGGTGAAAATGGTTTCTGCTAATTTCGGTAATTTCGGGTGTGCGGGTGAGAAACAATTTAAACCCTAAATAATGTACTACAAGGGAGTACTTTAGATTCGAGAGATCAATTTGTACAAATCCAGCCTAAACCAAGAAATGGCCATTCCGGACTTGCTTCGGTCACAAAGTGGAGGAGAATGGGTTGGTTTTGGGGAGGGAAGCAAGGAAAGTGGTGAGACCAGAATAGTTGATTCTGGAAGAGTAGTTTTGTTACTATGACTTGTATCATAAAAGTGGGATGGCTAACAAATGGTAAGCTAGTAAGTATTTTATGAGTGTTGTATATTCCTTTGTATAAATAGGTAAGACCTATTTATACAAGTCGAAGTGAAACGTACTCTGGTCTCATTAAGGGATGGATAAATGGGTAAGTAAATGGGAGGAGGTGATAACCGCATGCATGGAATTGATGTTCCATAAAACCGTTAACGTATGGAATTGATGTTCCATAAAGTGGTTAACGCATGAAATTGATTGTCAGGTGTTTCACTATTAACTCTCTGTATTTACTAACCGCCTCACCCTTATGACACCTCCACAGGAGTAGTGTACGCCGCACCCTGTAAACCGCCAAACCAATACCCAAAGAGGATCCCTCAGTTTGTGATATGTGTTTGATGTCTCGAATGTTTTTATGGAAAACATATGGCACGTCGTTGTTGCCTGGAAAGTCGAGATTGGGATACTTGGTAGCTTGGTGACCTTCGACGGTCGAGATCTTGCATCTTAAGAGGAAGGTAGCCGTTGAGCGTCGCACGCTTTCGTTCGTTGGTGGCCGCATAGGGAAGGACAGCATGGTAGCGCGACTAAGATGGCATGCCATTGGCATGGCATGGTTTGGCATGGCCAAACTTAGGTTTTCGGGCCAAAGGTTACCACACGTTGTCTGGTAACCTTGGACAACCAGGATTTGCTCCTGGTTGGTGTGGTTGGCATGATTTTCCATTGGAACAGAGGTGTGGCTAGCATGGTTGGCATGATTTTCCATTGGCACAGAGGTGTGGCTAGCATGGTTAGCATGATTTTCCATTGGCACAGAGGTGTGGCTAGCATGGTTGGCATGCTTTGGCGCGGTTAGTGTGGCTGGCATGATTTTCCATTGGCACAGAGGTGCGGCTAGCATAGTTGGCATGATTTGGGGCGGTTGGTGTGGCTGGCATGATTTGCCATTGGCACAGAGGTGCGGCTAGTATGGTTGGCATGCTTTGGCGCGGTTGGTGTGACTGGCATGATTTTCCATTGGCACACATGGGAATTAGGGTTTGGCTTGTCGTAACCCTAATTGAAAAAGATACCCCAGTAATTATTTACTAACACGTTAAAGATTTAAATAAATGCGCCTAGTAAATGCTTATTACTTAAATATTATAACGTCATTGTCTACTAGGGTTTAGTTTTTTACGATTTTTACCCTAGGCTAAAAACCACCATCAACATTAAGTCCCCTGCTTAGCTCGGAACATGTGCCTTGTTGCGAGGTAAGCATATGATGGTAACAAATAAGGACGGAATCTAGACGTAAATCATTGCAAAGATGGTCAAGAAAATTCGACTAACCTTTTTGATGGGTGAAGAGAGTTTTGGTATCCCGTGTTGGCGGCCCTGCGTAAGTTGTACTGGGGATGAAAACCATGGAGTGGTGAGACGAAAGTTGTCGGCTTGGTCCGGCCGTACATCACGGAGGCACAGCGGGCGCGATCTTGGAAGGCGAAGCATAGCGGACGGCTTGGCACGTGGGGCCAAGAAGTGGCGCGGTCTTGGAGAGGCAAAGCATGGCGGACGGTTTGGCATGTGTGGCCAAGGCAATGTAACGAGCAGCTTGGCGTGGTGCGGGCATGGTGCGGCGAGGCGTGCACGGACGGATTGGCCATTTTTCTTCATGGGCCCAGTTGCCTCTTTTCCATACTTTTTCGAGATGTAAGTAAAATCCGCAATCATTACATCCGGTAAGTTTGCAAAAATCCCAGTATGACTAGGTGTCTTTGGGTCCAGGCTTTGGAACGCGAGGCAGAGCTGCTAGCATAGACTTGGCATGAAAGGGATTTGTCAGAACCAATGGGCTTGGAATGGGCGTGGTCCGCTTGGCATAGCATGGCGTCGGTAATAGAAGTGCGGCAAGGGGAAACGTAGGTTGCTGGAAAGGCTCTCACATGGTCCACTGGCAAGGCGTTGGCATGGAAAGAGCGGATTGTACTGTCTGGCGCAGAGCATTGGCGTTGGATGGCATTAGCATGAAATGCGCGGATTGTTGCAAAAACTTAACGTGGAGCATTGGCAAGAATGACACTAGCAAGGAAAGCGAGGATGTCTTGGGAGTGGCAAGGCTTGCTCTTGTGTGATCGATTTCCTTTCTTCATGCGCGGCTTTAACATGGAATTCTTTTCTTATTCAAAGATCTTTTTCGAGAGGTAGGTAGCATCTGCAATCCTTTCATCTGGTAGCTTTGCGCAAATCCCGGTATGATTGGGTATCTTCAGGTCTAGGCTTTGGAACGCGAGTCGGAGATGCTAGCATGGACTTGGCATGAAGGGGACCCATTAGCACTGACGGGCATAGAACGGGTATAATCCACTATGTAAAGTTCTTGGAAAGGAATGACGCTGGTAAGGGAAGCGCTTGCGGTTTAGGTTTTGACACGCCAAAACCCTGATTAGCGGCCTTTACTAGAATCGATGACAGTGAAAATCGCGGGAATATTTAGGTTTCTATCTTGATTAGGAGGTGAAAACGGCCCGACAGTGAAAATATGGAAGAAGTCAGGAGGGATGTTGCGGGCCCGGGGTGGCATAGTCGCGCGCCAGTCACCTTTTCCCATTCATGGAATAAGAAGGAATATTCATTTTGTTCAATCTCTAAAAACTTTGTCCGCATGAAAAGAGTTATCGACCCTCTTATATTCTTCTGCTATTCGTATGGATCCGTGTTTTCGTCTGTAGTGTATATCTAGTGGATTCCAAAAATATTCCATGACGCCGATGTATTCTTGGGACGGATGGATGAAATATATGCTCGGAAACAATCACGTCCGGGATAATCTTGGATATTGTGGTTGCGTCGTCGATCAATCCTCGGTTTGGGCTGTTCAGGGCCTGGACTTTCTGATCGTGATGATGATGTGTTGTGAATGCTTATATTGTCGAAATATTCTGGCACCACTGGATAAAATAGATGAGTTGGGAGACGTTCCGTTCCGACGTATTTCCATCAAAGTCTTCAAGGACTTTTTTCCAAGTAACATCCTTCGAACCATCTTCTGAATCTTGGACTATCCTTAGTTGCATTCTTTTGGAGTCTTCGGTGCATATGTACGGCTTCATGTTGAGAAATTATTATGTAAAACTTCGACAGTGATGATGTTGAAATTAGAAATAATCTGGTTGAGGTGAGTGAAAGCATCTCATGATGGTAGTACCCTATTTTCACCTCATCGCCTTGAATCTCATGTGTATCCTACTTTCACTGCATCGCCTTGAATCCATGTTCACGGGATTTGATACAAGTTTGTTGTAATCTTCTGAATGTGATGCTGGGATGCACTTTGACGAAATATTCTGGATAGGGAAGAGGCAGGAATGTGTGAGTTATGTAGTTTATCGTGGCTCCCTCTGTTTCTTCAAGAAAATGTTTCAGCCACGTCTCTGGAGTTTTCTCGTGAGTCTTTGACGGTCGTCGGGAAGGACTGCGATGAGCAGTCCCCAGTCGCATTTTTCTTTAGTTTTTATGTTTTTTTCCTATCAGAAGGCTTGGGATACTCCGCGGCTTTGTAAAGTGTTTAAGGAGTCTTCTATACAGAGAGGTGATGATATTCTTGCTCTACACCCTTGAAGAGTAGGTGATCTTGTTGTGGTTATGGCCTTTTGGTTGACTGTGTCTTCTGAGCTTTGGAAGTGAATGGATCCCATGTATATCCTCAGTCCTCAAGTATGGTTTACATGTTTCCATCTTTGTAGTAATCGCTGTTGCGGTGAATCTCTGGCTGGTCTCAACGAATGAGCGACAACAGTTCTTGGTCGGAGATGTAATTAGGAGAGACTACATAGTCATGGTAACAAAGTAGGTTGGATAAAATTGTATGGGCACCCATGGAAGTAAAGGATTGGATGGATGCGTAAGTGAGCAAAACTGTCCATGGTCACGAGTTTTGGCGGGATAGACCAAAGGGCCGCCATGACTACGGAGATTGGTTGGCTGACTATGTTCATTGACATGGGGAGCGTGGTGGTATGACCCTTTGCAAGAAGAAGAGGCGTTGAAGTAGCTTCGGCTCTTGGAGAGGATGTTGAAACTGATGGATTAAAAATGCTGGAGTTTCGTCTTCGGATCCTAGAGCAGCTTATGGGTAAAAATCATTTATGCCGATTTCGGTAAATTCGGTAGGTGAGTGAGAAATTGGTTCAAACCCTAAACAAATGTGCTACACGTTGATCACTTTTAGGTTCGATAGATCAATCTGTACAAGTCCGGCCTAAACCAAGAAATGGCGTGTACAGGACTTGCTTGGTCGCAAAGTGGAGGAGAAGGGTTGATTTGGGGAGGATAGCGAAGAAGGGTGTTGAGAACAGAGATTTATGGAAAGGTAGTATATCGACTTGTATCATAAAAGTAGAAACTTAGGAAGCTTGCTAGTGATGGAAGCTTTTGAGAGAGCTTGCAAAGTGGCTATCTGATAGTGTTGTCTTTTTTCTGACCAAGACCTGTTGTCTGGTAGAAATAGGTGAGACCTATTTATACAAGTGAGATTGAACGTACCCTGGCCTCATTAAGGAATAGATTAAAGTCGCAGATTAAATAGAGGAGGTGGTAACCACATGTGTTTATGGTGAAAAAGTTTTTCACCATTACTGCCTTATTTAATTGACCACTTTTATTCCTTTTCACGCAGTTCTTATTGCGAGCATAGTGTACGCTGAACGTTGTTACCGCCAAACCAAAACCCAAAGAAAGCATCCCCCAGTTTATGTTGATGTATCGAGTGTTGGTCGCACCTTGAGTGCAAGTGGTGCTGCTAGGGGCGCGTGTGGCATGTGCCAATGGCATATGCGGAATGCCTTTATTGCGGGTTGCACCTCGAGCGCAAGTGGAAGTGCCAGAGCTTCTAGTGGCGTTTGTGGCATGTGCCAATGGCATGTGTGGAATGCCTTGGTGGTAGTTTGTACGTTGAGTATAAGTGGCAGTCCCAGAGCTGCTAGTGGCGTGTGTGGCATGTGCCAATGGCATGTGTGGAATTCCTTGGTGGTAGGTTGTATGGTTTGCAAGTTAGGATACCACCGTGGGTTTTGGCATGTGCCAATGGCATGCGTGTCCAATTTGGATCATGGACTGGCAAGAAAAGCTACCAACGAGCATATTGGCATGTTCCAATGGCATGCTCGGCCATTAGGGCCACGGTTTGGTAAGGAAAGCTACCATTGAGCATGTTGGCATGTGCCAATGGCATGCTCGGCCATTAGGGCCACGGTTTGGTAAGGAAAACTACCAGCGAGCATGTTGGCATGTGCCAATGGCATGCTCGGCCATTAGGGCCACGGTTTGGTAAGGAAAGCTACCAACGAGCATGTTGGTATGTGCCAATGGAATGCTCGGCCATTAGGGACACGGTTTGGTAAGGAAAGCTACCAGCGAGCATGTTGGCATGTGGTAATGGCATGCTCGGACATAGGGACACGGTTTGGTAAGGAAATCTACCAGCGAGCATGTTGGCATGTGCCAATGGCATGCTCGGCCATTAGGGACACGGTTTGGTAAGGAAAGCTACTAGCGAGCATGTTGGCATGTGCCAATGGCATGCGTGACCAATTTGGCATAGGTTGCACGGTTTGCAAGCCTAGGTGCAGGCGCTACTTTGGCATGGTGTGGCTAGGGCCAAGGTAAGGGTGTTTGGCTTGGGACAAGGTAAAGGTGTTTAGCTTGGGCCAAGGTAAGGGTGTTTGGCTTGGCGTGACCAGCGTAGCTAGGGCCAATGCAGAGTATGTTCAGCATGGCGCGGCTTGCTTGAGCTAGGTGTGGCTGGCATGATTTGTCATTGGCACGGAGGTGCGGCTAGCATGGTTAGCATGCTTTGGCACTTTTGGTGTGACTAGCATAGCTAGGGCCAAGGAAGAGTATGTTTAGCATGGCACGGATAGCTTGGGCTAGGTGTGGCTAGCATGATTTTCCATTGGCACGGAGGTGCGGATAGCATGGTTAGCATGCTTTGGCGTATTTTTTATGACTAGCATAGCTAGGTCCAAGGCAGAGTGCGTTTGGAATAGCGTGGCTAGCTTGGGCTAGGTGTGGCTGGCATGATTTGCCATTGGCATGGAGGTACGGCTAGCATGGTTAGCATGCTTTGGCGCGTTTGGTGTGACTAGCATAGCTAGGGCCAAGGCAGAGTGTGTTTGGCATGGCGGGGATATCTTGGGATAGGTGTGGCTATCATGATTTTCCATTGGCACGGAGGTGCGGCTAGCATGGTTAGCATGCTTTGGCGCGTTTGGTGTGACTAGCATAGCTTGGGACAAGGAAGAGTGCGTTTGGCATGGCGCGGCTAGCTTGGGCTAGGTGTGTCTGGCTTGATTTGTCATTGGCATGGAGGGGATTAGGGTTTTGTTCGTTGTAACCCTAATTTGAAAAAAATACCCCCCATTAATTACTGACTATATACATTAAATGTCCTAATAAATGTGTCACCGGTGACATTAGATTATTTGGGGTTTTACAATTTTACCTTTTGTTTAAAAAACCACCATCAACATTAAGTCCCCTCCTTAGCTCGGAACAGGAGCTTTGTTGCGAGGTAAGCATAAGATGGTGACAAATTATCAACAACAAATCATAAATAGAATTGAGGAGGCTTGTCTGACCTTTTTATAAATAGGATTTGGAACCCTTGCCTCTGGCAGTTTGCACAACTCGGGAGGCTGGCAAAATTGGGAAGCCAGCGTCATTGAGAGACGGGAAGCTGGGCGGCATTGAGAAGTTGACGCGAGTTGGGAAAATGAGCGTGCTAGCTGGTGCGAACGGAGCAAGGTGGGGAAGCTGAGCGTGCCAGATGGCGCGACTTGAGTGGTCATTGGGAAACTGGGAAGCTGAGCGTGCTAGCTGGCGCGAATTGGGCGGTATTGAGAAGTTGACGCGATTTGGAAAGCTTGAGGTTTAGGGTTTGACACGCTGAAACCCTAATTAGCGCCATTTGGTAAAATCGTTGTAGAATTCGCACACGAACTTGGAGTTTGACATCCCGCCCCTCCATCTGACCGGAAAACAATTTCCCATACCCCTACGAGGGAATATTTGGGTTCTGAGGTGGTGTAGGTCGTGAAAACGTTTCGGCAGAGAAAATCAGGAGGGATGTTGTGGGCCTGGGGTTTCATAGTCGCGCGCTGGTCACCCTCTTTTGTTTTTCTGTCGTTTGTTTGGAGCCGTGCTTTCGTATGCAGTGTCTCTCCAGTGGGTTGCAAAATTCACCAAACTCTGTTGTATTCTTGAGAAGTTGGGAAGATGCTCGGCATTGGGAAACGGGAAGCTGGGCATCCTTGGGAATATGGGAATTGGTGTGAGTTTCATTCTAGCTTAGTGGGACCGGATTAAGCTAGGAATCTGGTGTAAGTTGGGAGACTGACCAGGATTGGAAATTTTGCATGTTGGGAAGCTGTCTAGGATTGGGAAGATAGTCAGGATTGAGAAGCTTGCATGTATTGTGAAGATGGCGCCGGTTGGGAAGATGACGCTTGTTGGGAAGATGGCGCAGATTGGTAAGCTCTTGCAAGGGATACACTTGCGGTTTAGGGTTTGATACGCCGAAACCCGAATTGGCGCCCTTCACTAAAGTTGCTGTAGAATCCTCATTTGGAGTCGGATTTTCGATGTCCGCATATGTATCTTCAAGCCCAGGAAATTTCCAAGCTTTTTCAAATAATATTTTTGAATTTTGAGCATGTTCAGGGGATGAAAAACGCGAAACAGTAAACTTCTTGGAGGTTTTCAGAACTTTTCCAGGTTGCGTGTTGTTTGATGTTCCGGTCACCTATCCTTGGTCGTTCATCCGATTGCCATGAAATATTGACATGTTGTAGGTAACTTTCATGCGAAGAGAATGGTATATAAACCAACACTAGATTCTGAACCAATTGTTCCCAGTTCGTAATTGAACACATGCAGTGTAAATTTCCCTAAATTTGAGTTTGTTTGGAAAACGTGTTTCATGACTTCGGTACTTCGTGCACATGTTTTAGAAGTATAATAAGGAACTTGATTGACGTTAGTTCACTTTCTCTCCTAATTTTATGATCGTACTTATTTTCCATGCTTGATCCATCCTAATCCCATGTAATCTTTGTATTAGGTGCTTAACAACGAAGTTGGGAATCATGGGTCCACTAGTATGAGAAACCCTGGAGTTTTTGACGATGAACCACTTGCGCCTTAAGGTTATGAAGTATTGATTGCCAATGCAGTGGAAGTGGCATAAATCCCAATTGAACCTCAGCTGGTGGAACCCGAATCGAGAATAATAGAAACTGCTTTGTCGGAGGTTGCCCCCATGCGCAACCTACTCTCATTACATCTCCTTAAATTCCCCGTCCATAGGATACAACATGATCCTATCGTACGCTTATGGATGTGATAGTGGGATGATCAGAAATTACTTAATGAAATATTTTGGTAGTGCAGGCTTGGGATCCTCCGTGGGCTCGTGAAGTGTTGAAGGAATCATCTAGACAAAGAGGTGATGATATTCTTGCACCGCAACCTTGAAGAATAAATGACTTTATTGTTAGTACGGATTTTGGTTGACCGTGTCTTCTGATCTTTGATAGTGAAAGGGTCCCGTGTATATCCTCAGTTCTCAAGTATGGTTTACATGTTTCCATCTTTGTAGTAGTTGCTGTTGTGGTGAAGCTCTGGCTGGTATCAACGGATGAGTGGAAATAATTCTTGGTAGGAAATATGATCAGAAGAGACTACACTGTTATGGTAGAAAAGCAGGTTGTCTCGGATTGTATGGGCTTCCATGGAAGTAAATGAATTGCCTAGCTGTGACCATGATCCTTGACACGGGAGAGAGGTGATATGGCTCTTTGCAGGAAGAAGCGGCGTTAAAGTAGTTTCGGCTCTAGGGGCGCGTGTCGCATGTGCGAAATGCCTTTATTGCGGGTTTCACCTCGAGCAAAAGTGGCAGTTCCAGAGGTGCTAGTGGCGTGTGTGGCATGTGTGGAATGCCTTGGTGGAAGGTTGTACGTTGAGTGTAAGTGGCAGTGCCAGAGCTGCTAGTGGCGTGTGTGGCATGTGCCAATGGCATGTGAGGAATGCCTTGGTGGTAGGTTGTACGGTTTGCAAGTTAGGCTACCAGCGTGGGTTTTGGCATGTGTCAATGGCATGCGTGGCCAACTTGGATCATGGCCTGGTAAGAAAAGCTACCAGAGAGCGTGTTGGAATGTGCCAATGGCATGCTCTGCCATTAGGGCCACGGTTTGGTAAATAAAGCTACCAGCGAGCAAGTTGGCACGTGCCAATGGCATGCTCGGCCATTAGGGCCACATTTTGGAAAGGAAAACTACCAGCGAGCATGTGCCAATGGCATGCTCGGCCATTAGGGACACGGTTGGTAAGGAAAGATACCATCGAGCATGTTGGCATGTGCCAATGGCATGCTCGGCCATTAGGGCCACGGTTTGGTAAGGAAAGCTACCAGCGAGCATGTTGGCATGTGCCAATGGCATTCTCGGCCATTAGGGCCACGGTTTGGTAAGAAAAGCTACCAACGAGCGTGTTGGCATGTGCCAATGGCATGCTCGGCCATTAGGGCCACGGTTTGGTAAGGAAAGCTACCAGCGAGCATGTTGGCATGTGCCAATGGCATGCGTGACCAATTTGGCCTAGGTTGCACGGTTTGCAAGCCTAGGTGCGGGCGCTACTTTGGCATGGTGTGGCTAGGGCCAAGGTAAGGGTTTTTTACTTGGGCCAAGGTAAGGGTGTTTGTATTGGCATGACTAGCGTAGCTAGGGCCATGGCAGAGTGTGTTCGGCATGGTGCATCTAGCTTGAGCTAGGTGTGGCTGTCATGATTTTTCATTGGCACGGAGGTGCGGCTAGCATGGTTAGCATGCTTTGGCGCATTTGGTGTGACTAGCATAGCTAGGTCCAAGGCAGAGTGCGTTTATCATGGCGCGACTAGCTTGGGCTAGGTGTGGCTGGCATGATTTTCCATTGGCACGGAGGTTCGGCTAGCATGGTTAGCATGCTTTGGCGCGTTTGGTGTGACTAGCATAGCTAGGGCCAAGGCAGAGTGCGTTTGGAATGGCGCGGCTAGATTGAGCTATGTGTGGCTGGCATGATTTTCCATTGGCACGGAGGGGATTAGGGTTTTGTTCTTTGTAACCCTAATTTGAAAAAATACCCCCCATTAATTACTGACTATATGCATTAAATGTCCTAATAAATGTGTCACCGATGACATTAGGTTATTTGGGGTTTTATAATTTTACCCTTTATTTAAAAAACCACCATCAATATGAGAGAACGATGAAGCGGAGTGGCTATTGTACCGAATTTTAAAGCGGAGCGGCTGCCGAAGCGAACATTGAAGAGGAGCCGCTGGAAAGGCTGCGTCAACCAGTGTGATGTAAGGCGGGATTCCCTTCAAGCGGACAGTGGTTAGGAGTCCCCAGTTCCATTTATCAACCGTGCTTTCCAAGAGAGGTTGGGGTTTGGGAATGGCTTCCCTGGCTGGAAACGCCTGCTTTCCTAACGCAGTGCGGTGGAGGGATGCAAATATTTTTTGACGCTACGCCTTGGAGAAATATAGAATCTCACATAATTGTTTCAAGTGACATCCTTCGAACCATCTTCTGAATCTTGGACTATCCTTAGTTGCGTTCTTTTGGAGTCTTTGGTGCATATGTACGGCTTCATGTTGAGAAATTTTTGCGTAAAACTTCTACATTGATGATGTTGAAATTATAAATAATCTGGTTGAGGGGAGTGAAAGCATCTCATGCTGGTAGTACCCATGTCTAGCCTACATTCACCGCATCTCCTTGAATCCATGTTCACGGGATTTGATACAAGTTTGTTGTACTCTTCGAATGTGACATTGGGATGCACTTTGTGAAATATTATGTATAGCGAAGAGGCGGGGAATGAGTGAGTTATGTAGTTTATCGTGGCTCCTCTATTTCTTCAAGAAAATGTTTGCAGCGTCTGGAGTTTTCTCGTGAGTCTTTGATGGTCTTCGGGATGGACTGCAATGAGTAGTCCCCAGTTGCATTTTTATTTAGTTTTGAAGTTGTTTTCCTATGAGAAGGCTTGGGATAATACGCAGCTTTGTAAAGTGTTGAAGGCACCTTCTAGACAAAGAGGTGATGATATTCTTGCGCTGCACCCTTGAAGAGTAGGTGACCTTGTTGTGACTATGGACTTTTGGTTGACTGTGTCTTCTGAGCTTTGGAAGTGAAGGGATCCCGTGTATATCCTCAGTCCTCAAGTATGGTTTACATGTTTCCATCTTTGTAGTAATCGCTGCTGCGGTGAAGCTATGGCTGGTATCAACGAATGAGCGATAACAGTTCTTGGTCGGAGATGTAATCAGGAGAGACTACATAGTCGTGGTAACAAAGTAGGTTGGCTAGAATTGTATGGGAACCCATGTAAGTAAAGGATTGGATGGATGCGTAAGTGAGAAAAACTGTCCATGGTCACGAGTTTTGGCGGGATGGACCAAAGGGCGGCCATGACTATGAAGATTGGATGGCTGACTATGTTCCTTAACATGGGGAGCATGGTGGTATGACCATTTGTAGGAAGAAGCGGCACTGAATTAGCTACAGATCTTGGAGAGGATGTTGAAACTTATGGAGTAAAAATGCTGGAGTTTCGTCTTCGGATCCTAGAGCAGCTTATGGAGAGAAAGATGAAGCGGAGCGGCTGTCGAAGAGAACATTGAAGCGGAGCCGCTGGAAAAGCTGCGTCAACCAGTATGATATAAGGCGGGATTCCCTTCAAGCACACAGTGGTTAGGAGTACCCAGTTCCATTTATCGATCGTGCTTTCCAGGAGAGGTTGGGGTTTGGGAATGGCTTCCCTGGATGGGAACGCATGCTTTCGTGATGCAGTGTGGTTGAGGGATGTGAATAATGTTTTTACGCTATGTCTTGGAGAAATATTGAATCTCACATAACTGTTTCATCATAGACTGTACGACTTTGTGGGTGAAGTTCCCGTCGTGCAGGTCCTGACGGGAAAAGGGTCTCTGTGAACTCAAGAGGACTTGTTCTTGCAGGCCAGTTTCCGCTTTCCAAACGTAACTCAAACAAGAAATCCTTTCGTTATTCAAATTCCAAAAAGTGTTATGCTTAGGAAAGGGGTTGGCTCCCCTCTTTACCTCGTATCTTTGTTATCACATCCTGGTGTTAGCGGTAGCGCAGTAGTGATAGAGTGGGCAAGCATATTCCAGCTATGTACTCTAGCGTTTATCTTTCAATTTGTTTTCTTGTGCTGGTGCAAACCATAACCATAGGCATGCCTTCCATAAATCTGTAGAAATATTTTTCTTCTGAACTGGTGTAAACCCTAGCCATGGGTATGCCTTTCATAAACTTGTGGAAATACTTCATCATAAATAATTCTTCGAATGTCACCATAGTAACGTCTACTAATAGTGATAGGTAATCATTGTTGCGCAAAGTAGGCATGTACGGGTATGAGACTGTTTTTTTTAAGGCAAACAAAGCGCCTGGTTGATGGTTTTTGATTTCCTGGATTTCTTGGGTTGATAGATAAATGTTACCTTGACGGTTTTGGATTATTCTTTTGGAATGAAATGTTTAGGAATGGATTGCGTTGATTATGATTGAAAGTGATGTAAACATTCCAGGAAAACCATGGAACCGTGTGTTGGTAGATGGCATGGGATGAAACATAACATGGCTATCAGTTTTATCATTGTTGTGAAACTTGAAAAAGAAAACCATGTATTTTGTCTAGATAAGACTTACTCGGTTTCTTAGGTCTTATGAAAAGTAAACCTTCCGGGTGTAGGACCAAGCTTTACGAGAAAAATAGTCGTGGGAAGTCCCCAGTCGTTACTGAGCTGTCTGATAACCGAGCCGTTGATCCCTGGGCGGATCGTTTTGCTTCTAAACTGTGGGAAGTCCCCAGTCATCCCTTGTCGTGTCATAACTAATAATCAAGTCATCGGGTAACTAAGTCGGAGTGGATCGTCTTCCTCTACCATCTTGATGTCTGGGTCGAAAAACAAGATCAACGGTCGAAAATTGACATTGTAACCGAAGGATCGAACCTCCCGCTATGGTCGCCAATTATTTGTAGGTGAAAATGGTTTATGATAATTTCGGTAATTTGGTGTGCGGTGAGAAACAATTTAAACTCTTAACAATATACTGCAAGGGAGTACTTTAGATTCGAGAGATCAATCTGTACAAATCCAGCCTAAACCAAGAAATGGCCGTTCCAGATTGCTTCGGTCACAAATTGGAGGAGAATGGTTTGGTTTTGGGGAGGAAGCAAGGAAAGTGGTGAGACCAGAATAGTTGATTCTGGAAGAGTAGTTGTGTTACTACGACTTGTATCAGAAAAGTGGGAAGGCTAAAAAATGGTAAGCTAGCAAGTATTTTCTGAGTGTTGTATATTCTCGAATGAACTTGTTGTTTTGTGGAAATAGGTAAGACCTATTTCTACAAGTCGAAGTGAAACGTACTTTGGTTTCATGTCAGAGTCTGTAATCTAGGTTTTGCAAAGAACTATCGTAGGCCTAGACTTTGACTGTTCATTTCTTACTTGTAAAGTGGCATTGCCAGCAATTACCTCTTGTAAGTGGCATATCTTAATCCGAAGCTTCACCATCTAAGACATTTTTGGACCGTGCTTAACATTACAAATGCTTACTCCAGTTTAGATTTGTTGATAATGCTCGTCAATTACCTAGAAGGATCTATTTATTGTGCCAGGATGTGTTAGTGACTATTTGTTGGTTGAACATCTAAAGATGGCATAAGATTTGGTGGTACGTCGATTGCACTTAGCCTTTTTTCCCACCTTACCCTCTATATGTCTCTATGAACTGAACTATAGAAAGATTTCCACATGTCACCTACAATTTTGTTAGGTTTCCATTGGCAGCCAAGTCTGCGACAAATAATAATGACCATCTTATCTAATCAGTTTCAAGTTCCCTTCTTGGAAGTTTCTCTCTGCAAATGCGTTGTCGATTATGTTGCAGCAGGTGTCGGTGATGGTGGTGTTGCATGTACTGTTGGTGTAGTTTGAAATGGAGAAGACAGAAGAATATGTACTCAAAGAAGAAGAAAAGGGTGATTATGGTGGTCCTGATCTTCTTGGAGGGTGATGGTGATGAGTGGTGGCGCGGCTGTGAGTTAGAGGCAAGCAGAAGAACAGAAAAATAGATTAAGAGAATGAAAATTCTTAGGGTTCAACTAGGTTTATATAGTATAGATGGAGGGTTCAGATTAGAGAAAATCAATGGTTATTATCAATTGGTTTTACGGTCGGTGCGGTTTTGTGCCAAAACCGTGGACTAAAGAGGTAAGATGTAATGGCTGTAACTAATGTTGAAATGGTAGATCCGCAGAAAATTTAAAATAGCACGTACTGTATAGATTCTTTATTAAAAACAATACACAACTTCTTCCCCGGCCAGTTCCTCTCCGGACCCGGTGGCAATGAGTTTCATCGGATTTCCGAGCTCAGATATATTAATCAGTATGGTAAAAATACTTCTCAATTGAAAGTTAATAGAGGTGCATCTCACGATTTCCGAATTTATTATGATACCAGATTTCTTATAAAAAATAACAAAAATCTTAAAAGGAAAAACAATGAACATACAATCACTACAAGAAAAATATACATCTACAACTGGAGATTTACAATGCTTCGCTAAGTATTGTAGAAAGTCCAATGTTTTAAAGCTGGTTTCAAAGGAAGAGTTGTCGTATATCATCATTTCCAACCCTTAGCAAACAAGGGGTTGCGCTAGGAAAACAAACGACAACTCCTTAAGCAAAACAGTTGTGACAACATTTAGCTATAACAACGTTGTTCGATATATGTAGTAACTTAGCCTATCACAATACTCACAGGTGTTGTTGAAGAACACAAAAATATGATAATGAAAAATATGTTAGAGGAGAGATTTGAACATGAACCTACTACATGGAAGTCTAGCTCATCAACCACCCTTTCAGTTCACAAGTTTTGATTTTTTTTCTTTTTTTTTAAATAGAAACCTACAACAACACTTATAAGTGTTGTTGAAGTACACAAAAATATGATAATGAAAAATATGTTAGAGGGGAGATTCGAACATAAACCCCGCATGGAAGTCTAACTCATCAACCACCCTTTCAGTTCACAAGTTTTGATTTTTTTTTTTCATTTTTTAAATAGAAAGCTACAGCAACACTTATAAGTGTTGTTGAAGTAAAAATATATAATGTTGGTAAAAATAAGGTTGGGGGATTCGATCCTGAGCCTCAAGCGTGGAAGTCTACACCACTAACCATCCTACACTATAACATGTTATGTTATGTTTGTGGTTCTTTAATACACTAATTATACACTAACTTTATGACAACCCTTCATAAGTGTTGTAAAACAAAATATAATGCTCAAAAAGTAATGCTCAAGTGACTGAGCCGCAAACAGCGCGAGGGTAGTCTGGTCATTTTAAGCCTTCTCTGAAATTACTTATTTCCAATGAGGGTAGTCTGGTCATTTTCACAATCTCCATAATGTTTATTGCACTTATTTCCATCAAGGGTAATATGGTCATTTTCACATTCTGAAATATTTACTTTACCTATTTCTGATAAGGGTAGTCTTGTCATTTTCACAGTCTCCATAATATTTATTGGACTTATTTACATTAGGGTAATATGGTCATTTTCATATTATATAATATTTACTTTACTTATTTCCAATAAGGGTAGTCTGGTCATTTTCACAGTCTCCATAATATTTATTGCACTTATTTCCATCAAGGGTAATATGGTCATTTTCAAAGTGTAATATTTATATTACTTATTTACGATATGTGATGTCTGGTCATTATTAAAGTTTGGATAATATTTATTGCACTTATTTTCACTAAGGGTAATATGGTCATTTTCATAGTCTCTAATATTTTCTTTATTTATTTCCGATAAGGGTAGTCTGGTCATTTTCATAGTCTCCATAATATTTATTGCACTTATTTCCATTAAGGGTAATATCATCATTTTCACATTCTGTAATACTTACTTTACCTATTTCCGATAAGGGTAGTCTTGTCATTTTTCACAGTCACCATAATATTTATTACACTTATTTCCATTAAGGGTAATATGGTCATTTTCATATTTTGTAATATTTACTTTACTTATTTCCAATAAGGGTAGTCTGGTCATTTTCACTGTCTCCATAATATTTATTGCACTTATTTCCATCAAGGGTAATATGGTCATTTTCAAAGTCTGTAATATTTACATTACTTAATTCTGATAAGGGTAGTCTGGTCATTATTAAAGTTTCGATAATATTTATTGCATTTATTTTCACAAAGGGTAATATGGTCATTTTCACAGTCTGTAATATTTTCTTTACTTATTTCCGATAAGGGTAGTCTAGTCATTTTCACAGTCTCCATAATATTTATTCAATTTATTTCCATTAAGGGTAATATTTTCATAATCACATTCTGTAATATTTACTTGACCTATTTCCGATAAGGGTAGTCTGGTCATTTCTCACAGTCTCCATAATATTTATTGCAATTATTTCCATTAAGGGTAATATTGTCATTTCAAATTCTGTAATAATTACTTTACCTATTTCTGATAAGGGTAGTCTGGTCATTTTTCACAGTCTCCATAATATTTATTGCACATATTTTCACTAAGGGTAATATGGTCATTTTCATAGTCTGAAATATTTTCTTTACTTATTTCTGATAAGGGTAGTCAGGTCTTTGAACCGGTGATGTTCAAATCTGACAAATTTCATATTCAGTTCATCTGAATGAGAAACTCTGGTAGAACTCTAGTAAACTTTGAACCCGGGATGTTCAAATCTGATAAATTTCATTTTCAGTTCACCCGAATGAGAAACTCAGGTCCAACTCTAGAAATCTTTGAACCGGGGATGTTCAAATCTGATAAATTTCATCTTCAGTTCACCCGAATGAGAAACTCACGTCCCACTCTAGTAATCTTTAAACCTATGATGTTCAAATATGATAAATTTCATATTCAATTCATCCGAATGAGAAACTCAGGTCCAACTCTAGTAATCTTCGAACATGTGATGTTCAAATCTGATAAATTTCATTTTCAGTTCATCCGAATGAGAAACTCAGGTCCAACTCTAGTAATCTTTGAACTCGGGATGTTCAAATCTGATAAATTTCATCTTCAATTCACCCGAATGAGAAACTCAGATCGAAATCTAGTAATCTTCGAACCTGTTATGTTCAAATCTGATAAATTTCATCTTCAGTTCATCCGAATGAGAAACTCAGGTCCACCTCTGGTAATCTTTGAACCCGGGATGTTCAAATCTGATAAATTTCATCTTCAATTCATCCGAATGAGAAACTCAGATCGAACTCTAGTAATCTTCGAACCTGTGATGTTCAAATCTGACAAATTTCATCTTCAGTTCATCCGAATGAGTGGATTCATCGTTCTTACCAAGTTTCCAGCTTATAGTAGTCAAATCACGGCCATGTTTCGATCTCTGATCCAGGTTATGCATACAATATGCCAAAATATGGTTTGTTTAATGTTTCAGAGAATATTCCGAAGGAATCTTACCTGTAAATGGATGAATTCATCGTTCTTATGAAATTTCCTACTTATAGTAGTCCACTCCTGGCCAGGTTTCGATCTCGGAGCCAGGTTTTGCATACAATATTCAAGAAAAGGATTTGTTTAAGGTTTAGGGGAATATTCTGAAGGAGTCTTACCTGTATATGGATGGATTTATCGTTCTTACGAAGTTTCCGACTTATAGTAGTCCACTCACGGCCAGGTTTCGATCTCAGAGCCATGGTATGCATACAATATGCCAGAATATGGTTTGTTTAATGTTTCGGGGAATATTCCGAAGGAATCTTACCTGTAAATGGATGGATTCAAATCTGATAAATTTTATTTCCAGTTCATCCCGAATGAGAAACTCAGGTCCAACTCTAGTAATCTTTGAACCAGGGATGTCCAAATCCGATAAATTTCATCTTCAATTCATTCGAATGAGAAACCCAGGTCGAACTCTAGTAATCTTCTAACTTGTGATGTTCAAATATGATAAATTTCATCTTCAGTTCATCCGAATGAGAAACCCAGGTCGAACTCTAGTAATCTTTGAACCTGTGATGTTCAAATCTAATAAATTTCATCTTCAGTTCATCCGAATGAGAAACTCAGGTCCAACTCTAGTAATCTTTGAACTGTGATGTTCAAATACGATAAATTTCATCTTCAGTTCACCCGAATGAGAAACTCAGGTCCAACTCTAGTAATCTTTGAACCTGGGATGTTCAAATCTGATAAATTTCATCTCCAGTTCACCCGAATGAGAAACTCGGGTCCAACTCTAGTAATCTTCGAACATGTGATGTTCAAATCTGATAAATTTCATCTTCAGTTCATCCGAATGAGAAACTCGAGGTCCAACTCTAGTAATCTTTGAACCTGTGATGTTCAAATCTAATAAATTTCATCTTGATTCATCCGAATGAGAAACCTGTGTCGAACTCTAGTAATCTTTGAACTGTGATGTTCAAATCTAATAAATTTCATCTTGAGTTCATCCGAATGAGAAACTCGAGTCCAACTCTAGTAATCTTTGAACTGTGATGTTCAAATCGATAAATTTTATTTTCAGTTCATTGAATGAGAAACTCGGTCCAACTCTAGTAATATTTGAACTGTGATGTTCTAATCGATAAATTTCATCTTGAGTTCATCCGAATGAGAAACTCGGGTCCAACTCTAGTAATCTTTGAACCCGGATGTTCAAATCGATAAATTTCATCTTGATTCACCGAATGAGAAACTCGAGTCCAACTCTAGTAATCTTGAACATGTGATGTTCAAATCTGATAAATTTCATTTTCAGTTCATCCGAATGAGAAACTCGAGTCCAACTCTAGTAATCTTTGAACCTGTGATGTTCAAATCTGATAAATTTCATCTTCAGTTCATCCGAATGAGAAACTCAGGTCCAACTCTAGTAATCTTTGAACATAGGATGTTCAAATCTGATAAATTTCATCTGCAATTCACCCGAATGAGAAACTCAGATCGAAATCTAGAATCTTCGAACCTGTGATGTTCAAATCTGATAAATTTCATCTTCAGTTCATCCGAATGAGTGGATTCATTGTTCTTATCAAGTTTCCAGCTTATAGTGGTCAAATCACGGCCATGTTTCAATCTCGGAGCCAGGTTATGCCTCGAAGTTGCCAGAAGAGGGTTTGTTTAAGGTTTCAGAGAATATTCCGACGGAATATTACCTGTAAATGGATGGATTCATCTTTATTACCAATTTTCAGGCTTATAATGGTCCACTCAGGGCCAGGTTTTAATCTCGAAGTCAGGTTATGCATACAGTATGCAAAAATAGGGTTTGTTTAAAGTTTCGGGGAATATTCCGAAGGGATATTACATGTAAATGGATGGATTCATCGTTCTTACCAAGTTTTCGACTTATAGTGGTTCACTCACGGCCAGGTTTCAATCTCGGAGTCAGGTTATGTATACAATATGCAAAAATAGGGGTTTTTTAAATTTTTGGGGTATAATCCGGAGGAATCTTACATGTATTATATGCCATTATACCAAGTTTGAAGTTCGAATCGATATTGAGCTTCATATTTTTCGATTTTGATGATGTATCATGTTAAGTTTGAAGTCATAATACTCTCAGAGCTTTGTGGTTCATAGATTATATGCCATTATACCAAAGGAATCTTACCTATGAATGGTTGGATTCATCGTTCTTTCGAAGTTTCCAACTTATAGTAGTCTTCCGGAGCTTCGAACTTTCTTCGTGACCTATCTGAATAGTCGAAATTCAAACCCGAAGAACAAAGAGAAAGCACAAAGAGACACACCAATTATTGAATTCACTTCTTATTTTTCAGCTTCATTCTTACACATTTTTTGGATATTTTTATATCAGAATGTCGATAACAATGTCCTAAATTTATTAATATTTTTTTGGGATTTTTTTATCATGTCGAAGGTTGATAATTAACCGAATACATGAGTTCGTATTAGCACAAAGAGAAACACAAATGCTTCAATCCGTATGAGCATCGCAAATACAATATCAACCGTCAAGATCTTTTTCTTGATCCGTATGAGGGGATCAAACGAAATGTGGTCCGTCGATCTTTTTAATTTTTATTTTTGGTTGTATCCCTCGACCACTCGAACTCTAATTCTTATCTGGTTATCTTTTTTTTTCTTCCTCTCCTCGCTGCTCTTCTCTCAATCCCTCTTCTTCATCTCCATTTCTTGATTGAATCGACCCATCTTAATTCTCATCTCTCTCTAATTTTCTCTGAATCCTTCACTCAGAAGGAAACCCTAAACTCTAATTCTTTCAATCCCTCTTCTTCATTTCCTTTTCACTTGCACCCTCTCTGTGCAAAAACTAGTAGATCGATTATATCTCTGTACAAAATCCCTAAATATGCTATTGATGATGTTTTTGATTATCAAAGAAGCTGTTGATTTTTTAGATATAGGGTTTCAGTAGATTGATGAAAAATTAGGTTTTCAAAAATCAGGTGAAGGTTATGTTGCATCAAATCGGAATCAAGGGTTAATTAGGTTCAATTTTTGGAATCTGTTGATATTTTTTATTGGAGATGAACAGAAGAAAATAATTGGTTATGGATCAAGAAGAATATGCAAGAGATGTAAATAAGATGGAGAGATGAAAATGGTGGATTTAAAAGATGGGTTTGTTCCTGATGGATATGTTCATGATTTCAACACTTTCAAATCTCCACTGTTTGATGTGGTATGCAATTGAAATGCTTATTGACGAATTGTTGAGCTGGAGAGATCGATAGAGCAGCGAGAGCAGCGACAAATATGGAAGAAATGGGTGAATGGAAAGCAGGTGTAGAGATCGATAGAGCAACGACAAAGATGGAAGAAATGGGTGAATGGAAAGCAGGTGTAGAAATGGATTTGAGGAATCGACTGAATCTAGGGTGTTGGTTTTGTAAAGCAATTTGGAGAATGAACTGGCAGTACACAGGTACTTGTGTTGCTGGTGATGAATTGAGGCTGCCTGTTTGAATGAAGCAGTAAAGAAAGAGATCAATAGCTGTAGTTCGTCATGATTCCTCAGCCGTGAATGGAGAAGATATCAAGCTCTGAATCTGATTGTTACTGCTGGAGTGGATAAGTTTAATCTTGCCGATAGTTGGGGGGAAATAAAAGAAACAGGCGCTGAGACTCTTAATGGGTTTGTGGAGTGGGGTTGGATTGGAGTTGGTTATCGGTGATGAAGAACTTCAGATGACCATGGAGACAAGAGCTGGTGTTGTGCCCGGAGTAAGGTCAGGAAACTGGAAGTTGGTGATGTAGCCGGCAGAAAATATAGTCTGGAGTTTGAAAAGGGCCTGAAGTTGGAAGTCGAGGCTCTTGGTTTCAGACAACGGAGTCAGACGGGAGGGAGGAGAATGGTCACAATGGCTGAGCTTGAGCTGGTAATTGAGTTGACATGAAATTGGAATTATATGAATGAATGGATTGTAGTGGAGATGTAGAGATGAAGTTGTAGAGAAATTGCAGATGATGATGGTCACAATGGTTGCGACAATGTGTTTGAGGTAAAGCTGAAATTGGTAGAAGCACTCTTACCTTAATCAGGTATTTTCAAACACACTCTTGAGTTTGATATTTATTGTGTTGTTGTTTAGTTCCACAACCCTTAAAATATTTCCTGTGAAACTCATATTGCAGTGATGCATCTATAGAGTCAATTTTACGATCTAGAGCAATTATGATTAGTGCGAGGATTCTTTCTCCAAAGGTTTTATCATGCCTCGATGGATCTAGTAAGCCTCATTCCACATTTGATATTTTTAAATGTCTTGCATTTGAATGGGTTTGCAGTGTCTCTTACAAGTATGATTAAATTTTATTGTTCTTTTTCTGCATCTAGATGTTAAAGCGGTTCTAAAAGCTTTAGATGCAAGATGGTTTGAGTTGAGTATATACACCTTTTCAATTGTGGAACTGTTGTCAACCCCTAATGCCGTCCATAAAAAGGAGGTTTAGTCAAAGTCACAACTGGAAGCCAAGAAATTATTGATATGCAGTAAATAAGTTATAACATGCAAGCTGTAACTTTCACTGTTGGCCAATATGTTCCGTTCTTCGTGCAGCATTTGGTGGAGTAAGAAAATGTGATACTTTTGAGAAATGGTTATAATTAAGTTGTGTTTGTAACTAACAATTTACAGAGTCCTGACAAAGATGAATCTTGGATTACAAAAACAGGATTTTTTTTGGATTAATATTATCGAACAGTGAGCGTGATAACATAGTTGTTTTTTCATGTTTATTTTTCGTTTTGGATTTTGACAAAAGAAGTTGGTTTTTAATTTATTTTCGATGCAATTACTTGTCCTATATCATTGATGGAGTGGTAGATTTAGTATTCATGCGTATGTCAGTTCCTTACATGAAAAATAGTCCATCACCAAGTTGTGTTAGCTTTTAACAAGTGTTTAGTTTTCTAGTTTCCATAGTGTAACTCATGCAAAGGTTAGGATGCGGTATTTGTTCCAACTTTGTTTAGTAGCTAAAGCGACCTGTTCACATTTAAAATTCAAAAACTTATGCAGATTACAGGCGTATAATTAGGATGGGCTTAAAAAGCTTTTGTACAAATTTGTTTAGTAGCTAAGAAATGGCTTATTTACTCTGCATATCTGGCTATCCACTTTATGATATTTGACCTTCTTGTTTTTGTAATCTTGGTAGTTGTTATTCACTAGGTATAGACTCTGGGGTAACTTTCTCATTTTGGGAACTGTTACTAACCCATATATGCCGGTAAATAAGAGGAGTTCTTGTTAAACTATAACAACTTGGGATCCAGATTTACATATATATATATATATATACGCATATATTGTGACTGAGCTGTAACTTTTGTTGAAGATAAATCAAGCGCAGCTGTACTGATTATGGTGTTTTGTTCTTTTGAAAATCCACTGTTGGTTAATTTTGAAAATCGCTTTAAAATTTCTTCTGTAGTTTCTTGTGAAAATTACAAGCGCAGCTGTACTGATTATGGTGTTTTTTTATTTTCTTGTGTAGGCTGTTGACAATGTTAACTCCATCATTGGGCCTGCATTGATCGGAAAGGTATATATCGTCCTTAGACTTAAACTGTAGTCAATTAGCTTTTATATGTTTGAAGGAATAATATTTTGATGTTTAAATTTCTGTACTATTTCTTCGATAGAAAGCCTTGTTAAATCTCAGTAGAAATTTCCAGTACAATGTTTCATATATAGAGTGTAAATGTGTATCTGAACCCATCTTTTGTCTATGAAGGACCTAACACAACAAACCAAAATTGATAACTTCATGGTGCGAGAACTTGACAGAACTACCAACGAGTGGGGTTGGTGAAAGCAAAAGGTATTTGACAGAAAACTGTGGTTTAACTCTATAACTTCATCAAAAGCATTTGTTGACGGTTCATGTTTGTTGTTTTACAGCTTGGAGCCAATGCTATCCTAGCAGTGTCTCTTGTCGTTTGCAAAGCTGGAGCCAGTGTTTTGGACATTCCCCTTTACAAGGTATAATAATAAGCTTGATAAATATATGTTATCACCATGTTGTCATGAATGTAAAAATAAATTAATTCCTATTTCTGTAGCAGGTCTCCCTAGCCATGCCATACGCCCATGGCGAACCCTTGGCCCCTCATGCCAAGTCTAAATACACCCTAGATGTGCCACCCTATTGGACTTCACTACGCGGCTACCAAAACGAAGGCGTGCAACGATCAACGATTGCCCTGCCTCTCAAGATGCAACATCTCGACCGTCGAAGGTCACCAGGCTAGAAAGTTCCCCGAGCTGGACTTGCCAAGCCACAACAACGTGTTACATGTTTTCCAAAAACATTTGAGACATCAACATAAACTGGGGGATTCTCTTTGGGTATTGGTTTGGTGGTCTACAACATGCGGCGTACACTATGCCCTTCATAAGGAAGTGTCATAAGGGTGAGGCACCTAGTAAATACGGGAGTTATGTGGGAAATGTTCTTGGGACATAAAGCCGTGAGTTAATAACCTTATGGAAACATCAATTCCATACCGTTAATAGTTTCATGCGTTAACCACTTTATGGAACATCAATTCCATGCATATGGTTACCACCTCCTCCCATTTACTTCCCCACTCCTTAATGAGAC
The DNA here is from genome assembly GCA_023529315.1 of Papaver bracteatum. Classification (NCBI taxonomy): domain Eukaryota; kingdom Viridiplantae; phylum Streptophyta; class Magnoliopsida; order Ranunculales; family Papaveraceae; genus Papaver; species Papaver bracteatum. Next base: position 733,374 of record JAJJWX010000734.1, read on the forward strand.
CAGGGTACGTTTATACCTCGACTTGTATAAATAGATCTTACCTATTTCCCTTTGAACAACAAGTTCATTCGGACAAGACAACACTCAAAAATACTTACTTGTTAGCTCTCCTCGTGAGCTCTCCTACCTTTTCTGATAACAAGTCGTGGTAACCCAACTACTCTTCCAGAATAAACTATTCTGGTCTCACCAATTTCCTTGCTTCCCTTCCCAAAACCAACCCATTCTCTTCCGCTTTGTGACCGAAGAAAGTCTGGAACGACCATTTCTTGGTTTAGGCCGGACTGGTACAGATTGATCTCTCGAATCTAAAGTACTCCCTTGCAGTACATTATTTAGGGTTTAAACTGTTTCTCACCTTCACACCCGTAATTACCGAAATTATCAGAAACTATTTTCACTTATAAACAGGGGGAAGATGTGTTTTTATTATTTCATTTGACGGCCAACACGTCCCCTTTGCCTGACCGTGATTAATGATCGGTATATTTGCCATAGACTGATTTTGAACCTTTGTTTCATGCACGTGTGGAAGGTGATTAGTGAACTTATGCCTACAAATGGGTTTTGAGAACGGTAGGCTATGGGCTTAAGAATTCACTCTTTACCAGGCCGAGGACGAACTGTGACTTTCTATAAAGCAACAAAATGCGTAACGAGAAAGGGGTGATGGCTATTGCTTATTGGTAATTAACAATATTCTCGCCGTAACTGTATGGCAATGTGGTGGTTTATTATTAAGGCTGCACAAGAACCGGTCTAGAGTCCCTGTACCGGACTGGAACCGGAAAAAAGGACCGGAACCGATCAGAGAGGTACATGGAACGGGAATGATATCCAGAAACAGTGTAGGATAGGTACATGGACCGGTTCTAAGCAAATTCTCGGTAGGTACCGGACCATAATACCCGAAGAATAATATCCGTAGATCTTTTGATTAGAAATAATCTTGGCCATCAATCCTAGGTATTTATAGTTAGCTTTATCTATGAGTATCGACTAAAGAACCATCCTTCACTTCTTCTTCTCAGAACTGAAGAACCATCCTTATTCTTCTTCTTCTTCTCCTGTGAGTCTCTGATTGAGTGAGTCTCTATAAGATTCGCCACCACCACCTTCTTCACCACCACCACCACCATCATCAATTACCAACAACAATTTTACAGTGTTTTTGATTAACGAGATCAGTTTGTGAAATAATCACAGAAGTTCTTATTTCCTCCAACTAATCAGTAGTAGTTGGGGAAAAAATTAAAGGTTGGGTTACCATAAACAAAGGTATAGAAGCTGTTTTTCCTTATTCCATTCATAAGCAATAATTGGTGGTGTTTGAAGATAAAGCTTCAAGTGAAGAAATTCGTTTGTGGTGTTTACTGTCCTTGGAGATTTGGATTAACAATCTAAGGTTCAAATCCCCTAAACAATCTATTGACTATCTATGTAATTGCATGTTGGGTTTTGGTTAAAATTTAAAATTTCAATTCCAATTCCAATTTGACCTAATTCCTAATTTTCATGGCTGATTTAAGAAAAAAGTTTTAATTTTTGTTTGTTTTTTATGTGGGTTTAAAATGTTGAGTTGGGTACTTACCCAATTTGATTTTACAGGGTTTGAATAATTAAGTTTTAGCAGCTGATAATGATGCAGGGATATAGATGCAAGAGATGGTGGTTTTTCTGTGAAGCTGATGCCTTAGAGTATGAAGACTAGTTATTGTTGTTGGGTTGCTTGAAATGGTAGAAGAAAATAGGTATGTTGTTGGTTAGCAGTTGATACTTGATAGGGAACAAGAAGTGAAGGAGATGATCTACTGTTGTTGTTAGGAACTGAGAAGTTCAGATGAAATGGGGAAGATGGTGGTTACAGTTATGACTAGAGTTTAAGAAGATCAGGCAAGGGGTAGCTGTTAGAAGGGATTGATTCGATGTTGATGTTAAGAAGTCAGGGAAGGTGGAGCTGCTGTTATAATCTTGAGATCCAGAGAACGGAGAATGTTTATCTTAAGAACCTAATGTAGTTAATGTATTAAGAACACAATGTTATTCCTTTGTTTATCTGAGGTTGTGTTTGTTGTGTATGTAAGTGTTGTTTTCGGGTAAAAACCCGAAACCGATCTTGTACCGGACCGGTACCGAAAGTACAGGTACAACACTAGGTACAAGTACAGGTACCGGTCCTCAAAAGGAGGTACCGGTCAACACCAAGTACATGGACCGGTTCCATAAGAGAACCGGGCCGTACCGGACCATGTGCAGCCTTAATTATTATTCATGGAAATCGATTTGCACATCATTCAAAAATTTTAACGAATTCTCGACCAATATTTCCGAAAGTGTTACAAGGAACCTCATGGTAATGAGTTTATAGTAATCCTGGCACAAGATCAACACATATAACAGGTTTGAACACCAGCAATTTATGGGAGATTTAACGAGAAAATAGTAATTGGTACTATGCAACCGAAAATACAATAACTTCCTAAACTTCATCAATACAGCTTCTATCATGAGAAGAATATTAAGGAGGTCCTCAGTTTTCTTGGATTTTAACTGCCTCTAGTATTGCTACCCTTTTCCGTTTCAGGAGAAGAATTGTAAGGAGCTCTTCGATGGGTAAATAGTTCATCTTACTGCAAACGGAAAAGAAGAAGGGAGAAATCTTAAAGGATCTGATTATATATATAGAAACACCATTAAAAATAGCCAAGGAACGTAGGAGCTCCGGGTAGTATTTTACTAAATTGAGAGGAAAAATCATAGTGCCTAACTATATTGTTGTTGTTGAATTGAAGATGTTGAAATCGGCAGCCATGATTTGGTTGTGTAGATGAGAGAGATCTAGATCACATCTGCAGTTGTTTGTTGAAGGAAGGAGATAAAGGAAATGGGGAGAAACTTCTCTACTTATAAGGCACAGAAAGACCTGCCTGTTTTCAATTAGGGTTAATTGCAACCGTAGATGAGTTTTTATTACTTGATTTGATGTCTAATACGTAATCTATTCGTGATCGTGATTGCTGACAGGCATATTTGTCACAAACAAATTTAGATCGTTTGTTTCATACACGTGGAAGGTGTGAGGGAACTTGACACCTAAAAATTGAATTTCTGAATGGTGTTATTTTATTTGAGTTGAGAAATTGACATGAGTCCTATAAACAATTCTCTCATTCCTCAAAAATTTGCTTTCTTTATGTACAATGAAAATGTGGTAATATCAGGAGTGCACTTAAGGTTATTAGTTGTTTTTGGATTGTTACAAGATAGAAAGATTAGTATTCTTGTCACTTTTAGCTTAAACGAGAACAAGAATATAATCTTATTAAAGAGATGTTATGGTTAGTGGATTTACATTTAGTTGTTGCTCCTGCTAGTTGGTGATGCAATTTAGTTGAAGGCATGAAGCTGCATTCATTATCATCATCCATATGAGGAAAGACTTGAAACTAAAGGGAACACTTGTTAGATACTGAAGATGCTTACTGAATATTCAAATGAATGTGAGAGGTCGGGCTTCTTGGGGACAATGAGATTACCTTATCGAAAATTCCACTTGTTCAGAGAATGATTGGAAGTGCTTGCCCCTCTAGACCTTTCTAATCTGTGCAGTGAAGCATTTAAACTTTTTGTTGGTCTGAATCGTTCACACATGGACAGCAAAGGAATTTCAACCATTGCTATTTTATACTGATAATCTCAATACTGTTACTATTGTCCACTATATTCAAAAATTTACCGAAATTTGAAAACAAATGGCACTGTGTTGTATATTCACTTTGCACTCTATGAAGAGATGCCTCCGTGTAATCCGTATCACGATGAAATATGTATATAATTCAAAATGATGTAGCGATCAAGTGCACTAGGCAATCTCTGACTTTTGAATCTCTCTCTGCAATAAGGTCTGCAAGTCGTTCTATGTTGATACTCAGGCCTAGATGTTCATTCTCATCTACAATATATAAGCAAGTCTCACAAAGCAAAGCAGGGTTTAGGCTCTAGGAACTTACTAACAGGATGGCTTGCAGCCAAATATCGATTGGGATTGATTCAAGGTCATTCTGGTAAATCACACTATTTTGCTATAAATTGACATAGCCCTAAAATTTTCCATCGTATTGAGATTGAGAGTGAAGTGAAGCAGTGTGAGGGAGGCGGCTGTTTCCAACATCAGATCAGATGTGTTCTTATGATTGGAGTTTTTGTTTGATGTGTGAAACATACCACATACTACCTTGGAGATCAAAGAGAAGAGATACGCCACAGACCTTTGAAATTGTCATAATGACTTCTCCTCTCAATTCTAAGTTGTCTTCCTAAGTCTCCGGTTGATATGGGTCCTAACATCTACTCTACATGGTCACCCAATGTAAGATCTGTAAGATGACGGTGTTTGATATTTTAATTGTCTAACTTAGCTCACTATATATATTAACATCCATGTTTTGGTTTATTTTATGCAGGTTGTGGTTTCTTGGATTTATATGTGAGATTCACTATTCCGGTCGTCTGATCTCACCACCCAAAATTTGGTATTAGTATACTCAAAGTTGTAGCATTGGCATGCTAGAGATACTGTTGAGACGGTAGATCTGCAGAAAGAGCTTTGGTATCGATAAGCGCTGGACTGAAGTTTGTTGGAATATTTTCAATTACAACTTTCTATCATGAGAAGAATAGTAAGGAGCTCCTCAGTTTTCTTGCCTTTTAACTGCCTCTAGTATTGCTACCATTTTCCATTTCACAAGAACTAAGTAAGGAGCTATTCGAACTTCTTACCACAAACACAAAACAAGAAAGGAGAAAGTTGAAGGATCTCATTATCTATAGAAACACCTTGAAAAAAAGCCAAGAAACCTAGGAGCTGGAGGCAGTATTTTACTAAATTGAGAGGAAAAATCATAGCGTGTGACTGTATTGTTGTTGTTTGTATTGAAGATGTTGAAATCGGTAGCCATGATTTGTTTGTGAAGATGAGAGAGATATAGATCTGAGCTGCTGTTTGTGCAAGGAAGGAAGATAAACGAAATGGGGGGACACTTTTCCATTTATAAGGCACACAAACCTGCCAGTTCCAATTAGGGTTAATTGTAGCCGTAGATGAGTTTTTCTTTTCTTTTTATTTGACGGCCAAAAGGTACCTTATGCATGACCGAGATTCGTTACCCGCATATTTTCCACAGACAAATTTAGGTCCTTTTCTTCATACACGTGGGCGGTCTGAGCTAACTTAACGCCTAAAGAGTGATTTAGGATGTTAGGTGAGTATGGACTCATGTATACAACAAAGTCTAGGTTTGCACTTAATTTAACAAAGTCTAGGTTTGCACTTAATTTTACTTAGCTGGTGATGCAATTTAGTTGAAGGCATGAATTATGCTGCCAATTCACCGTCATCATAGAGATGAAGAAAGCCTTGAAATTATGGGCAGAACTTGTAGCTAGATGCTGAAGATGCTTATTGAATATTCAAATAGATGGGAGAGGCCAAGCTTTTTCGGAACAGTGCACTTACTTTCTAGTCTATAGTACTCTGAATATTTTATTTGTTAGAGAAGAAATGAAAGTAGGGTGATGTGCTGCTCTAAATCTTCCAATATGTTCAGAGAAGAGTTCGAACTTTCCGTTGCTTTGAATCATTCACATTAGGCCAGAAAATGAATTTTAACTGTTGTACTAATCATCTCAATACTGCTTTCTCTGCATGATACTAAAATTTAGTGAAACTTGAAAAAGAATGGCACTCTGTTGCATATTCCACCTAGTGCTCTATGTAAACAATACCTCCGTGCACTTATCAAGTTAACTAGGAAATCTCAGACTTTTGAACCTCTGCACTAAGGTCCAAAAAGTGGTTCTATGTTGATACATCCTCATCTACTCTCCAATCGGTGTATTACTGTATTTATTTCTCCCCAGTGTGTAGATTCCAGTAACTGGGCTTGCTTCATGGGCCGCATTCAAATACCCATTGAGATTAATCCAAGGGTAATTTGGTAAGTCACTCAAGTTTTTTTTTTAAATCAAGACAACCCTAAAATTTAGATGGCTATTGAAATGAGTGAAAGTGAAGCCTAGCAGACTGAGTGGGGCGGCCTGTGCGAAGGAACATTTTTCAACTTATAAGGAAACAGAGATGTGCCCGGTTAGATTAGGTTTAATTGTGACCATAGATGAGTTTTTATTATTTGTTTTGACGCCAATGCGTACCCTATGTCTGACCGTGATTTCTGACCGGCATATTTCTCACATACTTTATTTCGTATACGTGGAAGGTTTACGCCTCCAAATTGAATTTATGAGTTGCGTTGTTTTTCGGCTATCCGATTTGAGTCGAAACATTTCGTGCGAATTTTAAGCATTATCATGCGCAATTGGGATGTTGAGGACCGAGTAGTTGTACTGGCTTGGTGGTCTATCACTCTACCATTGGACGTCAACATATCGAATATGTCGACAACAAGTATAGGCATGCTTAAGAATGAATCAATAATCCCAATATTCTCATTTTGAAATTTTTAGATCTTAGGAGGTGGGAGGGTCAGATTACACACCTTTTGTTCAGCACGTCGCAGTCTCCTCTTTTGACATGTTTTTTTTCTTTCGGGGGCACTCTTTTCTCATATTTTTCAAGCTATTCTGAGAGACAAAACTGTAAGTTTCAACTAAAATACAGCCACTAGTTTCAGATGTTTCATTGCATCTTGAGACACACACTTGTAACTCTTGGGAATTTTCTTAGATAGTTGTAACAATAAAATGATTCAAATGCAGGTTACCCAGTCTGGTGTTCAACATGGTTAGTCATTTAAACTAACTATTTGATCATAAAGACATTCAATTAAACCAAAAAATGCATAACGATATTGTATAGGAGTATAAATAAATAGACAAAACGAGTAAGGGTGATTGCTAATGCTTATTGGTAGCCAAAATATTCTAACCATCGCTGGTGTTAACAAGATAGTGCAATGCGGTGGTTCATTATTCATGGCTCTCATTTTGCACATCCTTCAAATTCTCAACCAAGTCCCAATCAATGTGTCGACAGTGTTACAGGGAACCACCTTAATGAGTTTATAGGTGTGGATGGCATGATTTTCCATTGGCACAGAGGTGCGGCTAGCATGGTTGGCATGCTTTGGCGTGTTTGTTGTGACTAGCATAGCAAGGGCCAGGCAGAGTGCGTTTGGCATGGCGCGGCTAGCTTGGGCTAGGTGTGGCTAGCATGATTTGCCATTGGAACGGAGGTGCGGCTTGCATGGTTGGCTATGCTTTGGGGCGTTTGGTGTGACTAGCATATCCAGGGCCAGGCAGAGTGCGTTTGGGATGGCGCGGCTAACTTGGGCTAGGTATGGCTGGCATGATTTTCCATTGGCACGGAGGTGCGGCTAGCATGGTTGGCATGCTTTGGCGTGTTTGGTGTGACTAGCATAACAAGGTCCAAGGCAGAGTGCGTTTGGCATGGCGCGGCTAACTTGGGATAGGTATGGATGGCATGATTTTCCATTGGCACGGAGGTGCGGCTAGCATGGTTGGCATGCTTTGGCGCGTTTGGTGTGACTTGCATGGCTAGGGCCAGACAGAGTGCGTTTGGCATGGCGCGGCTAACTTGGGCTCGGTATGGATGGCATGATTTGCCATTGGCACGGAGGTGCGGCTAGCATGGTTGGCATGCTTTGGCGCATTTGGTGTTACTAGCATAGCTTGGGCCAAGGGATAGTGCGTTTGGCATGGCGCGGCTAGCTTGGGCTAGGTGTGGCTGGCATGATTTTCCAATGGCACGGATGTGCGGCAATCATGGTTGGCATACTTTGGCGCATTTGGTGTGACTAGCATAGCTAGGGCCAAGGCAGAGTGTGTTTGGCTTGGCGCGGCTAGCTTGGGATAGGTGTGGCTGGCATGATTTTCCATTAGCACGGAGGGGAATTAGTGTTTTGCTCGTTGTAACCTAATTTGAAAAAATACCCCTATTAATTACTCACTACATGCATTATATGTTCTAATAAATGTGTCACCGGTGACATTAAGTTATTCGGGGTTTTATGATTTTACCCTTTGTCTAAAAACCACCATCAAAAACTAGAATGATTAATCTATATGAAAATTGCATACGAGGTCACTAATGTACCTGAAACGTGTCCAAGCATTGGATTCATATACGGCCCCTAAACTAGCATTTCCATCGTACCCTGCACTAGTCAATTGGTTTACCATCGAGGGCCGGCCCTGAGATTTGGTTGCCCTGAGGAAAAATCTCAGTTGCTACCTCTGTGTCTCCTTAGTAGAAACCCAAGCAAATAATTCTACCAGACTAAAAAGCTCTTTGTAAACCAAATTGTGACAGATCAGAGTACAAAGTAATTGAAGCAACACGGATCTATTTAACACAATTGATTTCAGGAAATAAAACAGAACTCTTGTTTGAAATGCTTCGCAAAAACTTACAACTAAAACATAAAGAAAAACAACCTAGAAATTAAAATTCGATAGAAAAGAGTTACCTTGAGAGCAAATAAAAATAAGGCAGCTGTAAAGAAGATTACATTTAAGATTCCTTATTAGGTATATGATATGGAAAGATATTCGGAAAATGGGTCATTTGTCCAAAAAAATTTAAAACACGGTTTAAATGGACGTACGAGTAAAAAACATTATAGGTGAAATGGACAAAAAAAATAGCAAGGATGAAACTGGATTCATCCTGGCTTAAACTTAAAAAATAGCAAGGATGAAATTGGATGCATCCTGTGTAAAATAAAATTAAGAAAAAATATTTGAAAATGGGCAGGATGAAACTAGTTACATCCTGCCTATTTTTAAATTTTTGTCCATTTAAACAGTATCTAAATCTAACTGTCATTTTCACCCAGAAAATTTTGATTTTGGTCTTTTAAACCAATTTTGTGAAAGATATTTGGTGTCGAAAGAAAGATTAAAAAGGTCAAACCTATTTTGAAATATACCTATTTTGTTGCCCCAAAATGTTGGGTTGCCCAGACAAATTCTTGCCCAGGGCCGGCCCTGAGTATAAAAAGCAGTATAAAAATACAAAACTCATGAAAATATCAATCTGCTCTCACGATGATGACTTGCAAGTGCATGTGCTTTCCATGGAAGTATATAGGGCACCCCAAGTTCTTATCGCCGCGCCGGCACACTGGACTGCAACGTCGGGATTAGTTTAAGGGTATTTTTATAAATCACAATATTTCTTTATAAGCCCTAGGATTTCAGTAGAGCAAGAGTGGAAGACTACCAGTATTAGTGTGAGAGAGTGCGGCGGCGGTGAGAGAAAAACGCCAGTAATCGGAGTTCTGCTCTTGCTGTTTCCACAACCATGAGATTTGCATTTTATGTGGAACCAAAATTTCCTCCAATTTTGTGTTCAGATTTATTCTAAACAAGAGAGATTAGGAACAAAGATTTTAAAATTTTCTTCCACATCAGCAGCCACACCCAATGAATCATATGCACACAGAGAGTATGATTTTTGTCAAGGTTTAGAACTTAGAATTCTAAAAATAATCAAGTAGGAGAAACGACTACTAATAAACAAACAAAACACATTCTAATACCTGATAGGACAAGGTAGTTGATAAATCGAGAAAAATATATGCCAGACATTAAGTATATGAGAGGAGAAATCATAATGCTTCAATAGAGATGTTGTAATTGATAATGGCGTTGTTTAAATAGAATGGTGTTCTTCCATGATCACGTTGCTGTAGTTGTATCTGGATTAGGGTTTTAAGATCTAATGAAGGCTAGAATAAATTTGGTGCCGCAGTTCACTCCTGTTACTTGTAACGAGAAGAGCTGAAGACACTTTTTATAAGCTTTACAAGACACCCGATCTTTAGATTTGGTGGCATGTCACAGAATGGTTTAGTATGGTATACTAAAATCTCATGCCACCAATAGTGCAAGGGCAATGGAGCATCGGTGGCTAAAGTTCCTGCATCCTTACTTTGTTATAGAGCGCAGCGGGTTTCGTACTTGGTGGCTGGTGCAAAATCACAAAATGGTTTAAATTCTGCAAGGTCTATTAAGTAATACCAACTCCACATAACAGCAAGGGCGGATGGCTAATGCTTATTTGTATCTTCAAAATTTTATAGCAAACCTGGATTGAAAACAGAAATTTATGGCAGATTGGGAAAATAAAAATTGATATCATTTGTAACCATTAAACATTGCAGGGCTAAGGAACTTTTTTGAAATGCAAACATTTCCTCCACATGAAGAGGAATGTCACTGGCTTCATCTCCAACTTCATAATCGACTTGGTACAAAATTTCTCCAAGCTGTACTTTAATGCTCCTGGGCTTGCACTGTTGCATTTCCGAGCTCAGAGATATAAACTGGTATAGTTACAAGTTCGAAAAACGTATTTACAAGTTCGAAAAACTAACTAAGACATAAAAGGAATAAGTTTCTGTAAACTCATAATATCCTCCCAATTTGTTATTTCCTGATTCGGAGTAAAGCTCTTAAAAGTTTCCGTAGAAGAACTCCACAGGAAAATCCATTGTTTAATGGGAATTCCCAATTCATACAGAGTCTTGGATTTATTTTACTTATTTGAGAGGAAAAATCATAATGCTTTTGTATTGTTGTAATTGAACTGGAGATGTATAAATCGACAGCCATGATTTGGTTATGATGAGAGAGAGATCAAGATCTGATCTGCTACTATAAGGCTCACAGATTTGGATAAACTTTTCTATACGTAAGGCACACAGATATCCCGTTCCAATTAGGGTGAATTGTGAACATAGATGTGTTGACGGCCAATATGCACCCTTTGTCTGACCGCGACTGCTGACCCGTATATTTGTTATAGGCAGATTTCCATCCTTCTTTTCATACAAGTGGATGGTACTGACCGAACTTATGCCTACAAATTGATTTTGTGTTATGTTGTTTTTCGGCTGTCCGATTTTAAATCGTTAATTTGTATTATTTATTCTAATGGCATGCCCATCTGACTGATTAACCAAAGTTTCAAAATCCAGTTATTATCACATTATTTCAATACAATCTTAGTAGTATTCTAAGAGATGATTAATGTTTGAGTGAGGGCATATTTCTCGAAGTGATCTTGGAAGCTATCTTTACCCGTTTGGATTGGATTACCATTAAGCAACAAGGTAACTTAATATTTGATTCTTGTAAGCCAAATTAACAAACAAGTAGATAAAAAGCTTGTCCTCTTTTCAAGGGAGTTTAACATGGCTTCTAATTCACTAGATATAAAAGTTCATATGAACAGCCATCATTCCTTAGAGCAAGTCTTATGGTGGAATCCAAGCCATTCCAAGTGTGCAAAAACTGTGGAATGTCAAGTCTAATGGCTTCCAAAATAGCGCACTACAAGACAAAATAGCGTGAAACAGATTAGCGTTCCATGGTTTGTGGAAGGTCCCATGGAATCCATTTGTGTGCTAATCAGATTAGCGTGAAACATTATTCAAAATAGCGCACTACAAGACAAAAATGTTAATCAGAATAGCACACTGGAAGACAAAAAACTCTAATCAGAATAACACTCAACGCTATTAAGATTAGAGATTTTTTTTTATCCATAGATTTAAAATGTGCCAATGAAAATCTAATGGCTGAGGAAAAAAACGCTAATCTTAATAGCGTTGAGTGCTTTTCTGAATATCATTTTTTTAGCGTTATTTTGATTAGCACTCAACGCTAATCTGATTAGCGTTTCTGTTGTTCCACCACTACACTTGCGTTTCCATCCAAAGTTCCAAATGCTAAGGCGGCGTGGAAGATGGAAGATTGATAGATTTCACCATAAGACTTGCTCTTATAGGAGACCTTGTGTCTCTTCGCCCCAATCAGATAAAATGAAGAAAATTATTGAGAAGGTTTTGTAAGTAATACTCGCATATAAAATAAGATAAATAAACGACATGCAAACTAATCAAAAACTTCTAAATTTTGGAATTCTGTCATCTAGTAAATATATGTGTATATTACGTGTTAAACAAATGTCGGATTATCTTGGAATCCAATCTAAAGCGTCATTTCTTTTGATGCTCAATCCAATAGATTGTGAGGCTTCTAATCACAGGATCTTGATCACCCTAAGCACGTGATTTCGTGGGCTGGGCTTAGGTGGTACAACATGTTTTACACCTCTAGCTTATCTAATTGCTCCAAATGGTGGGCATATGGTGGTGGTAGATTCAGCGGAAAAAAAAATACTAATAGCTTATCTAATTGCTCTAAATGCAGCCTAACTTACATCCTCTTCATAAGAAAGATGAATTATTTTGCTTTGATCAAATATATTGGAATAAACATGATAATGTAGATTTTTATTATCATTGCATGTCACTAGAAAAAAAAAGTATAAAGTTGGCTAAATATCACTCAAATTGCAGGAGTTATTATATATTTGTATGGAAAGAAATTGCTAGACCAAAATTTGTATAGGGCATGACCGGTCAATATGATTAACACTGTATCTTTTGAGCCGGATTGTTTCTTTAATGACGCTTAATATCATTCATGGAAGACTACCCAAGTGAGCCGGCTTGTTTCTTTAATCGTGCCAAATATCATTCATGGAAGACTACTGAAGTTAGCCTGCTTGTTTCTTTAACCATGCTTAATAACCTTATTCCCAGTGTATTAGTATCTTAACTAGGATTTCTATCGGTCAAGAAGAGCCCAATCAACCTGGTTAAAAGACTAAACATGGGAATAATTAATGCACACGTAATAAGATGAGATGAGATTCAAGTGGAGTTGTGTTGGAAGAGTTGAAAAATTGCACCCTTTGATACTAATCAATCTCTAATTAATTCAAGTAGCTGTATTATTTCTAATTTTCTTCATGTAAATATTTTGACCAAAGATATGTGGCAAACATATCAATAAGCAATGAAGGTTATCAATTCCTGCTGCTGTTTGCAAAAAAGAAAAAAAAAATCTTATTTAAAAGATGTGTAAGTAAAATAAGTTCTACGTATATAAAATGATAGTAACCAGCTTAGGGTTTAAGTCTTCACTTTACTTCCTTGAAGCCTTTATTGTTCCTTCTTCTTAGATCTGAAATCGCCATTTCAATTTTCCACTTTTATTAAGCTCCAAGATCTCCAAATTTTCTGAAAAACTAGCTCAACAAAAACACAGATTCTTATGGATGTAAAACTGGATTTGTATGGGAATCTGGTGGTAGAAGAGCAAAAACAGAAATGGAACCTACTTTCAAGTCAATCACAGTAATCATAATGATTTCTCCTCTCAAAAAAATTATATAGTGGGTTTATTGCTTCCGTTGGTGTATCTATTGCTAACCATAGAGTCAAGTAGTTTCAGCGGAAAGGTAATTTCTATTTTAGGATTAAGTTTAAAGAAGTCAAGAGAGCTGTAGATTTGTCAAGGATGTTATAATTTTAATGAAGGCTACTTTTGGTTCATGTTGTCTTCTGTTTTTTTCTCCGATTTTCAGTGTTTTTAATGATGCACTCTTGTTAATTATAGTTTTCCGAGGTTTTCCAGTTTTATTTATGCTACTGATTTGCGTTAAATTCGATTCGATTTTTTCTACTTCTTCTTCAAATGCTCTCTTGTTAAGTTTGTGATCCTTAAAAAGAAGTTTGGTACCCCCATCCTACACACGGTTGAAGATCAGTTACGCTATCCAAACAACCACACACCCAGTTCTCCTTTGGCCTCCTCTACCTATTTGCTGAAACCAGCCAGGAAGCCAGATAACGAGGGTTTTATTGTAACGTCTAAATTGTTACTCCTACTCATCCATGGGTTTTACTTATCACTTTTATTGATCTGATTAAAAATCCTGGATATAACTTCTCGACTTGCTCTTTTACGAAATGTGCACCAGAGAATGAAAAGCGGTTTGATTCCATATCAAGATCTTGTGGGGGGCCAAAAAAGTCCAGATGAGAGGCGCACACTGATTCTTATTCAATATTTAATCTGCATCGAGTCATTTTATGTAAATTAGACATCTTACTCTTGTTTTTCCTGTACCGTGACAATTTTTCTCTTCTTGTTTGAACGCTGAAATGACACTTAATGGTGTGGTTAATATGCCAATACCTGTTTTTATGACATGATTATTCTCACTCCAGCTTACCAGTTTACTTCCTTGAAAGGTAATAGTCATTTTCATAAAAAAATTAGTTTGCATTTCAGGATGAAAACACTTGATTTTGTTGTATAAATACACGATTGTATATATATAAATAAAATATGTATTTATGTGTACGCATCCTATTTCTTTGAGAATTTGCACGTAACGTGATGCAAATGATGTGGATTGGACAGCGTTTTAGCATCATTTGTTGTCCAATGACTAGTTTTGGCCACAAAAATGATATCTTGTAAATTAGTTTAATGGAAAGAAGTATGTAGGTGATGGATAAGAATTAAAAAAGATGCAACAATCAAAAATCTCATTTATCTTGAAATCACGGAAGTTGGAACTGCGAGGACATCAATCATAAGGGAGCTTAATGATATTCACTTTAGTTTAAATTTGTTATATAGAAGAGGAACAAAAACATATGTCTAATAAGCCACTTGCATAGCCTCCGTCCCAAATTTGATGAGATAGTTGTAATTTTCACAATTTTTAAGGCAAAGAACAAAGAGGAGTATGTTTAAATATTTTTTATAATTATACCCTTATCGATAAGAACTAGTAAAACTTAGAAACGATTTATCTCTTAAACTATACCATGGTTTTTTGTAAACTTTATACCATTGAAAAGAATTTTAAAACACTTACCTAACGAGTACAAAAATGGCTATCAAATTACACATATTTCTTATAGTAGCAATAATTAAAAGGTTAGTTTTAGAAATATCCCTTGATTAGAGAAATAACTTATCCATTATGGGAAAAATTTCAAAACCAACTAGCTCATCCAATTTGGGACGGTGGGAGTACTAAATTATAGATTTACGGTGATATTATTATCTTCGTACAAGAATATATCATTATTTTTGGGATGGGAGCTTACATTCTGCTCAACATTTTACTAACACAAACGTGATGTTAAACTGATGTTGGATTGAGCTTAACTAGTCAATTTGACTCTAGTATTTAATCAAGCGAATCTAGATGAGTTTTGATACTAAAATATGATAACCAAACTTGACATACCAAAGTTTGGTTAGTTCAACCGAGATGTGATGTAACAGTAAACCAACAATATTTTTCAAGTATGCATATGAGTATGCGTACTGATCCGGGTTCACGAGTTCACAGACTTTTTAAGGTGTGCATGCTGGTATGCATACCAAAAAGTTGTTGTCCACATATAACTACTCCAATACGTGTACTAAGTACATGTATGTTGACTTCAGACCTTAATAGTTTTCCCAGTTTGTTAGACTTGTATGTATACTATAACAACTCTTCATTAAAGTCAACCTTATGCATACCAGGTATGCATAACTCTGATTCAAGAATTCAGTCTCAAGGGGTATTCATATCACTACAAACTCGTGAAAGTCAGATCCAAGGGGTATGCATACCTTTCTCCATTCCTGAACTCAAACCCAAGGGGTATGCATACCGTACCTTCCCATATTCTCGAAAGTAGACCAACTGAATGATCCTTGAAAATATGTATATAGAGTTTATATCTCTATAGTTACTTCTATTTCTTTGGTATCGTTTTTAAAAATGGATTCCCGATTATAAATTATAACGACTTGTTACCTGAAACCTACCATTTGGTTTAGATAAGAGCATCTCAATTTGATAATATACTCAAGACACAAGTTTCTGTTTTTATCCAACGAAGTATCTAAAATTTATAACAAAAACGAATCAGTGTCTCAAAAACTGATGAACGACTCGAAATCTATCGATTTTGTGCACTTACTTCTATTTAGTGATAATAAAGTCTTTCCATCTCGTATCGAATCAATCCCTTCTCATTCGTCGAATTTGAGCCCGTCTTAATTATAAGTCCCGAGGCAAGCCTTGAGAATGACCATTTTACCGTTTGCCCATCATTTATTAGAAAATGACCGTTATACCCTTGCTGGAACACACAACAAAATAATTCGGTGACATCAAAAATGATCAAATTACCCTTGCCAGAAGATGCACAACAAGCATTCAGGTGATTGTGAAAATGACCAAGTTACGCTGACCGAAATATGTGTAACTAATAATCCTGTGACTTCGATAATGACCAAATTACCCTTTCCAGTATATGTGCAACAAATAATCAGGCGTTTCCTAGAATGACCAAATTATCCTTGCCGAAATATGTGCAACGAATAATCCTAACTTCGAAAATGACCAAATTACCCTTACCAGCACCGCAAACATTCATGTAATTTTGAAAATCACTAAGTTACCCTTACCAAAATATGTGCAACATATAATCCGGTGACTTAAAACTAGTTATGCTTTTGTTCTTCCATAATATTTTTATTTCCATGAAACAAGACACATGTCTCACACCTCTAAGCATGAAGAAAGAACCAATCACTTGGTTCCATGAAACAAGACACATGTCTCACACCTCTTAGCATGAAGAAAGAACCAATCACTCGGTTCCATGAAACAAGACACATGTCTTACACCTCTTAGCATGGTTAGTTGGAGAAGGATTTTTCCTTTGAGAAAGTCAAGCATATGACTTTACTTATCCACCCAAGATGGACTTTGGGCATGCACACACATATGGGTGCTCATATTTCCAACACTATCAAATTCACGTACTCCACAAATCATCTATCCTTCTTTATAATCATAATGATTTCTCCTCTCAATTGAAAAATCTTTGTCCTTTCTTGGATCTAATCATGAGAAAGATCCGTATTGACTTTTCAATATTTTTTAAATTACTAACCAATAACCCATGTCTGATGTATCACTGGAAATTTATATACATGCTATGAGATGTTGATTAAAATGGTTTTAGTTACTTTTTTACAAGTTAATCAAATTTGAACAAATCAATTTATGTTGTTCAATGTTAGATTATCTAAACCACTTTTAGTCTCTGTTACTGTTACTGCTGGAGGACTTTGCGTTCTGATGTGAGAATTTTCTTTTCAGTCTGTGTGTGTAAGAAAAGGTCGAATTGTATGCTTGATTCAGATGGAATTATTACTTGCTAGAAGGATGACCGGAATATCTGTTTACAGATTTTTGCGATTTTAAGTTGAACCATATGGACGTGAAAGAATCTAAGATTTCATGTCGTTTGCTGTCAAGCATCTACTACAATTCATCCTGCATTAAGTCCAAACCTGCACTTTCCTTTCTTAAATATGCAATTCCATTCATGTGCTTGGTTAAAATAGATGGCTTTATTAATAGCAGTGGTATTATCAGATTAGTGATATTTTAGTAGCACAAATTTTGAGAATTAGTATTAAACTTGTGCTCTTTAGCACAAAATGGGTGTATGATTGACTGGTAAAGTGGTTTTTAGTGGTACAACTTCTTCTAAAGCCGTGTGGCTGATTAACCGAAGTATCAAATGAGCTTTTATAAGGTGTCTCCGAAATCAACAAGAATTTCAGCATAATCTCAGCGGCTATTGGCTCATGATTATACTGGGCGAAATCAACATTAATTTGAAATCGATTCATTTTTTCACTAATTTGAAGTACTTCGAGCAATTGCCTCACTCTATAGCAGGCAGAGAATAAACTGTACGTAACAATAACATGATTCAAATGATGTGGATCTAGATGCACATGTGGTTTCTGACTTTGACGTGCTGGCGGATGCAAATGCTGATGAGGATGCCCGGTATGAATATTTGGAGGTAATGATGCTTAATGTGTTAAGAGGATCAAAAATGACTAAAGTGGCCAAAAACACTGCACAAAACAGTGGTCTTGTGTCGGCAAATACTCGTTAAAGGAAAAAAGCTCACTTGGGAGGCCTCGTATTTCTGTTCAAGGTCCTGTGGATTCCTTGGCGGTCGGATTCCAGGTTCACTGTTCAACTTGTGCAATGAAAAGCTACATCCAACGTGACTTTTCTGTTTCTTTTGTTCATAGAGAGAGTAAGCAAGAGGCTTCCATGGAAGAGTGGGGTAAAAGTCTGAGAGAAGTACTCTCACCGTCGCTGGTCTTTTGGCTCCCAGTCTGCACATACTTTTAAGCACCTTGATGAAAAAGCACATTCAAAATTTCCCACGAATTCCCAATCAATGTTAATGGAACCTCATTCTAATGACTTTATAGCAATCCTGGCACAAATTTAATCTGCACAGATAACAGGCTTGTACACAGACTAGGCAAGGACAGGAATTCAAAGACAGATATGAGGGGAAAATAAACGATTTACATTTGTAATCATTAGACATTGCAGTGCTAAAAAACTAATCAGAATGCAAACCCTTTCTCTACATGAAGAACAATCTTCAAACTCGGAATGAAATCCGTCACCCTAACCTAATCACCTTCAGTGGAATAGCAGCGACGTTTCCTTCTTTCACACAAAAAGACGCAGGAAAAAAAGAAAAAACTCTATGGAGGTAATAGAGGAGCTGATAAGTATGAAAACCACATGAAGAAGAAGGAACACATGGGAACACAAAATTTTACTTATTTGAGAGGAAAAATCATAATGCGTTACTATATTGTTGTTGTTGTTGGATTGAAGATTTTGAAATCGGCAGCCATGATTGGGTTGTGATAACAGAGATATGCTAGCTGTTGATTTTTAGGGTTTCTTACTTTCTTTCCCATCAAAGACGGCGGAAGGAACATTTTTCAACTTATAAGGAAACAGAGATGTGCCGGTTTAGATTAGGTTTAATTGTGACCGTAGATGAGTTTTTATTATTTGTTTTAACAGCCAATGCGTACCCTATGCCTGACCGTGATTTCTGACCGGCATACTTCTCACATACATTGTTTCGTATACGTGGAAGGTGTACACATCCAAATTGAATTTCTGAGTTGCGTTGTTTTTCGGCTGCCCGATTTGAATCAAAACATTTCCTTCCAATTTTGAGCAATTATCATCCGCAAGTGGGATGCTGAGGAGCAGTAGTAATGGCTTGGTGGTCTATTACTCTACCATTCGACGTTAACATATCGAATATGTCGACAACAAGTGTAGTCATGTTTAAGAATGAATCAATAATCCCAATATTTTCAATTTGAAATTTTTAGATCTTAGGAGGTGGGAGGGTCTAATTACACACCTTTTGTTCAGCACGTCGTAGTCTCTGCTTTTGACAAGTTTTTTTTTCAGGGACACTCTTTTCTCATATTTTTCAAGCTATTCTGAGAGACAAAATTGTAAGTTTCAACTAAAATACAGCCACTAGTTTCAGATGTTTCATTGCATATTGAGACACACACTTGTAACTCTTGAGAATTTTCTTAGATAGTTGTAACAAGAAAATTCTCCAAATGCAGGGTACTCGGTCTGGTGTTCAACAGGGTTAGTCGTTTAAACTAACTATTTGATCATAAAGGTATTCAATTAAACCAAAAAACGCATAATGATATTGTATAGGAGTATAGATAAATAGACAAAACGAGCAAGGGTGCTAATGCTTATTGGTAGCTAAAATATTCTAACCATCGCTGGCGGTAACAAAATAGTGCAATGCGGTGGTTCATTATTCATGGCTCTCGTTTTTCACATTCTTCAAAATTTTCAACCAAGTCTCAATCAATGTTTCGACAGTGTTACAAGGAACCTCCTTAATGAGTTTATAGCAATCCTGGCAAAAAATCAGCACATATAACAGGCTTGAACACCAGCAATTTATGGCCGATTTAAGGAGAACATATAACAGGCTTGAACACCACGCAGGAGCAGCTGCAAGTGTGCGCAGTTTTAGCAAGATGTGAGGTTACTGAGTTTCCTATTTCTTATCTTGGAATTCCAATTGGGGCATCCAGAAGGTTAAAATCAATTTCGAATTCAATTATTGAGAAGATGATTCTAAGACTAGCGCCGTGGAAGAGGAGGTACCTCTCAAGAGCCGGAAGAGTGGTTCTGATCAACAATACATTATCAGCTATCCCTTTGTATTATTTGTCTCTTTTTCAGATTCCGGCGTCAGTAGTAAAGAAATTAGAGAGACTTATGCGCAACTTTCTGTGGGGAGATTCGATAGAGAAGAAAAGACTGCATTGGAGGGGTTGGAAAAAGTTAATATTCACAAGAGTGAAGGCGGGCTGGGCATAAGGAATTTGAAGACCACCAATGAGGCTTTGTTAACCAAATGGTTGTGGAGATACGGCGAAGAGAAGGCTAGTTTATGGAGGAAATTGATTTATGAGAAATTTGGCGGTGTAGAAGAATCTTGGGTTCCTAAAGACTCGAAGATAACTTACGGGTGCGGGTTTTGGCGAGGTATTCTTAACCTTTCTTACATCCTCAAAAATGGGTCAAAGATTTCGATAGGTAGGGGTAATAAAACTAAATTTTGGGAGGATGTTTGGTGTCACGAAAAAACTCTTAAAGAGTTATTTCGGAAGTTGTGGAAAGTGAGTAAGAAGAAGGAAGCTTTGGTTGAAGAGGTGAACAATGGAGATGCGGAAAGGCCGTGTTGGAACATAGATCCGTGTAGAAGGCTTAAAGAAGAGGAAGTTCAAGAGGTGATGGAGTTCTCTAGAATTTTAGACAATCAAGGGATTCTTTCTGAAAGTGATGGGCGCAAATGGACTTCCGACACCCAAGGTACGTTCTCGGTTAGTTCTTGTTACACTTGGCTTATGCATGACCAGGGGAGAACCGCTCCAACTAAGCTTCCAGCTGACTACATTTGGAATAACACAATTCCGCCAAAAATCATTTTTCTGGTTTGGGAAGCAGCTCATAGAGTGGTGCCAACTCTTTCCATGCTAGTGAGAAGAGGGATGACGGTAGTGAATATGTATAGTTTTTGCAATAACAATGAGGATTCTGTGGAACACCTCTTTCTCCATTGTTCTTTCATTTGGAAGATTTGTGAGCACTTTCTTCATTAGTTAGGTATTTCTTGGTCACACCCCACGTCCGTTATCGAGTTCTTATGGAAGTGGAAATTGAAGGTTTCTATCAAACCGCTTGTCTTCCTGAGATATTGTTTGCCGTTTGCGATTTGGTGGGTGGTTTGGTTGGAAAGGAATGATCTTGTGATTGCTAAGAAACAAATTAGAAAGCCTTTAAGCTAGCTTATTGTAGACATCAAAGTGTTGCTTCTTAGTTGGTCAATTCATATCGATTCCTTTAAAAATATCAAGTTGGATGATTTTGTTTATGATTGGGCAAGGTTGTTTAGAGAGTAGGTTTTGATGTAAGCTCTCTAATCACTTTGCTCAGCTCTTCTTGTTTCTCTGGGGGTGCTATCTTGGCACCCTTTCTTATTTATTTGAAATTTGCCTTTTTCAAAAAAAATTTTGACACCATCTATAATCACTAATCAGACATTGCAGAGCAAAAGAGCAATGTCGCTGGCCTCATATATCTTTATAACAATCAACAATCATTTCTCTTGTTCGAGTCCTCACATAGATATACATAATCAAGGCATGAACAAAAATTGGAAACACAGATTCAAGGGGAAAATAAACAATAAATTTATATTTTAGTAATTATCATATAATCCTTATTAGACGTTACAGCAATCCAAAACACAAACACTTCCTCAACATATATCAAATTTATTATGATGGCATGGACAGGAACTGAAAGACAGATTTAAGGAAAAAATAAAAATAAAAATAAAATCTTAATTTTAGTAATTCCACCAATTTAAAATGCAAACACTTCCACAACATCAACATAGCTTCTCTCATCCTCATCTTACCTCATCAATTTCGGTATTCCAACCTTTAACCCTATGATGCATGCAGGTCACTTTTTCCATTTCATTGATAGTATGGAGCTCTACTGATTGTGTAAGATAAGAAAAACCAGAAAATGAAGAATGCAAAGGAGCAGATATGCATAAATACAACATTACAAAGACGAAACACCCGACGGATCTGATGGACTAAAAACAAGATGATCACGTAATAGTTTTCTTAATTGAGAGGAAAAATCATAGTGTGTTTGTATTGTTGTTGTTGAATTGAAGAAGTTGAAATCGGCAGCCATGATTGGGTTGTGATCAGAGAGATCTGGATCTGATATGCTTTTTGATTCTTTAGGGTTTGTTAATTTCTTTCACTGCTGCACAGAAACCGACAGAAGGAAGACGAAAGAAATAGGGCGGAATATTTTTCTATTTATAGGGGCACAGAGATCTAAATTAGGGTTAATTGTAACCGTAGATGTGTTTTTATTGTTCTATTTAACGGCTAATACGTGAGTAAAGCGTGACCGTGATTTCTGGGATTAGTTAAGGGCATTATAGTAAGTCACTTAAAATCCATTTCTAAATCAACGAAGCCCTAAAATTACTTCAGTAAAAGCTTATTTTAGAGAGTGAAACTGGAAGACTACGATTATCAGTGAGTGAGTGAGTGCGGCGGCGGCGTTGAGGGAAAAAAAGTAAATCGGAGTTCGCTTGCATTTCCAAAATCAGATCGAGGAGAGTGGAGACATAGATGTTGAAATTGTCATACATATAATGATTTATCCTCTTGAATCTAAGATGTTCTCTCCTTTACCTTCCGTATATGGTTAGTATCACCCCAGGCTCAAATTTTTTCTCTATGTCAGGGATGGTTCTGAATCCTTACCAATTTTATTTTTTGGTTCAACATCTTTGAGCTCCTAAGCTTCACAAATTGATCAATTTTGAAGCATTGAGCTCACCAACAAAATTGGGTAAATTGTCTAACTGCTGGAAAATTTAAATTCTTTTATTTTGTTTGTTGGTGCAATTATTAATTCCTAATTAGTTAAACAATAGGATTGGGACAAATTGCTTAATTTTAGTTGTAATTTTTCCTCAGAGTGTATTTGTATATAGTTTTATATTGTAGCTTTCGCTTAGCTGAATATAGAAAGATCATTGTGAATCTTATATTTTAGTTATTATATGTTGATAGTGTGTGGATATAGTCACATTGCACACATAATTTGTTTTTGCTTGATATAACCTCTGATGGAAATGAAATAAGTCTTTAATTATACATTTTTTGCTTGATATAGAACCTCCGATGGAAATGAAACAAGCCTTTGATATATTGGTGAGGATAAGGTTTACTATTGTTAGTCTATCTCTGAGCTATTTGAACTCGAATTGATATCTACCGGTGTTGAGTCAGTTTTATTTCTCGCCTTACGACTTTTGATACACAACTTGGATTGTGTTTTTAGGGTATGTTCGATTCAATTCGTGTTGTTCTTGTAACTTTGCTTATCTAAACATACAAATCTCGATTTCGAGCTTACATTTCAATTGTTAGAGAACATGTTCTTTGTAGACCACTCACTGAATATTCTTAAACATGTAGTCATGCTATATCCTATTTTAGTCCACTCCCCTATAAGTGTCGATCATTCCCATCAAAATATTAAGTTTAGGCCATAGTATTAAGTTTAAGCCACCTCGGTCCTTGTCGAGACGGGGAATCCGTTCTTTGGAACCAACTGTTAAACTATTCACTAAACTCACTGGTGTTAATAGTATATGAGGTTGTAATTGGAGTTTAAGATTTCACAGGCCTGCCCAATAAACCTGCATTCGTGTATCAAGCTTGTGTAAAAATTCACCACAAAGAGGACAACTAGAATTTTTGTTTCGTATTATGCCCTGGTCACAGTTTCATATGGATGTATTTATTCTAGGTATTACTATGAATTTTGATATAATCCACGTCTCTCCCATTTATCTTTCAGTTTGTGCCCTTTGCTAATCATTTTGATGTTCATTATCTGTTAGGCTCCATTGTCTTGTGTATTTCATTTTCATTATTTATCCCTTTTTTCTTAGTGTGCATAGATTTGTATATGCTTTGTTTTGGTTTTCTGAGTGCTGGTGTACTAGGATACCTCACAGCATTAAGTTCTATTATTGAAACCTATTGACTGATTGGAATTTGCATAAACATGCGCGTGGTGATGATATTATCTTCTAATTTGTTCGGGTTTGTCTCTTTTTTCTCCGCACTTCCCAAAATCAAAAGCATTAAGATCAGGCCAACCTGGCCCCTATTGAGATGGTAATTTTGTTCTCTGGAATCACCACTACTGCTTAGAAACAAAATGAAAAAGTGTTAAACTACTCACTAAACTCACTATTGTTGAGACTATATGAGGCTGTAGTTGAAGTTTATGTTATCCCATGCCTGCTTGAAGAACTTGAATTTCATAGAAATGTATATAAGGCTTTAGTCAAAAGTATCCTCTTTGACAACTAAGGTTTATGTTTGGTAAAATTCCCTAAGCATAATTTCATAAGAATGTTTGTAATTTAGTTATTACTCTGAATTTTGAAATACACCCATGGTATCTCCCCATTTATCTTTGGTTGTGCCCTTTGCTAATCATTTTGGTATTCGTTCTATATGTTTGATTTTATTTTTCTTACCAAAGACGATAGATCTCTGCATTTCCCATAGATGATAGCATTTAGATAAGGCCATCCTGGCCCCTGTTGATATGGGGAATATGTTCACTGGAATCAGCTGTTAAACTATTTACTAAACTCACCGTCGTTAGAGTATATCAAGTTGTACTCAAAGTTTAAGTTTTCTCAGGTCTTCCGGGTGAACCTGCATTTCATTAAAACGCGAAGAGGCTTTTGGCAAAATTTTCCACAAAGAGGACAACTAGGATTTATGTTTGGCAATATGCCCCGAGTATGCTTTCATATGAATGTTTGTATTCTAATCGAGGTGTTAGTATGAATTTCAAAATAAACCCCTATTCCTAATCCCATTCATCTTTCATTGTTCCCTTTGCTAATCAAATTGGTGTTCGTTCTCTCCGCATTTATCTTTCATTGTGCCCTTTGCTAATTATTTTGGTGTTCATTCTCTGTTAAGCTCCAATGCGTTCTGTAAATAACTTAAATTATATTGGCCTATCTTTTAATAAGTAGTAGTACTACTTCACACTAATAAAAAAACTCTCTAAGTATGCAATGTAAGGTGTGGTTCACACACTTGATCATCAGCATCCATGGTTTTTTTCTAAGGTTTTTTTTTTGCCCCTCGTTCTGTTTGTCTGTGGTTTTATTTGAGTCGGTAAGTGAAAATCAGTATTGTTTTGTTGGTTTTTAGTTCTCACTGTGATTGCTTCACCTACACATTACCCTTATCAAATTGTGCGCGATGGAATTATGTTTCAGCTTGCACGCAAGTTCAAATACCTCAGTTGATGGCAATTGGCGTCAGCATGTTTTTTTTTAATATATGTAGTTCAATTGGTGTATTATACCATTGAATGAGGTTGTGTTTTCGTTTTGTAGTTCCTGCATAGAGTCACAAATGTTTAAACTGAGGATATTGGTGATTAATGGTGGCTTGAATGAAGACTTGATTATGGATAACTTTGTTATTGTGTATGAGGTAATATATCTTATATTCTATTTCCTCCTTTTTTTATGATTACGAAGTACAATTTTTCAATCAACATGGTTTGCCTTTATGAGATTCAAACGAGCAACACTAGCAAACGCTTTAGATATTGGATTTAGAATTGTAGTCATGAGTGTTTAATCTGTCTGGAACTTAGAAACGAATAATCTCAATCTTCAAGCTTGCTCGTCAAAGGCCAACAGTAACTCAGGTGACTGCCTCAATTAATTGGATTACTTGCATTGAGCATGAGATGTTAAACTCATATGTATGCCTTAATTAGTTGAATTACTTGTATTGAGCATGAGATGTTAATTAAATATCTGTGGAACTCAGAAAGATTCTTTGTATCAATTGCTTTTGTAGTTGCTCTTTATGGGAACTGCATGCTGGTCTTTATGTTATTTGTGCAGTGCTCAAAACTGTCTGAAAGTTAGAACAATGACTTGCAGCTTTTGGATGAGATGATATACAATAGCTTCCCTCTCACTATTAAACCAAACATCTTAATAATAAGAGATATGATAGCACCGCCAAATATTGTTTGCCAGGTTCTGAGTGTTGTATCTGGTAATAGATGCAATCTTGTAGCTAAGGCGCATAACGCACCTCTCAAGATACAAAATATCGACCATCGAAGGTCACCATGCTAGCAAGTTCCCCGAGCTCGAATTTCCAATCCACAACAACGTATTACATGTTCTCCAAGAACATTCGAGACATCAAAACAAATTGGGGGATCTTCTTTGGGTATTGGTTTGGTGGTCTACAACGTGCGGCGTACACTACGCCCCTCATAAGGAAGTGTCATAAGAGTAAGGTGCCTTGTAAATACGGGAGTTATGTGGGAAAATGTTCATGGGACATTAATCCATGAGTTAACAACCTTATGGAACATCAATTCCATAACGTTAACAGTTTCATGAAAATAAATTTCATGCGTTAACCACTTAATGGAATAATCAAGTCCATGCATACGGTTACCACCTCCTCCTATTTACTCCTCACTCCTTAATGAGACCAGGTTACGTTTCTACTAAAACTTGTATAAATAGGTTTTACCTATTTCTATTTGAACAACAAGTTCATTCGGAAAAGATATACTAAGAATACTTACTGGCTAGCTCTCCTCGTGAGCTCCCCTACTTTTATGAAAACAAGTTGTAGAAACCCAATTGCTCTCCCAGAATCAACTATTCTGGTCTCACACTCTCCTTGCTTCCCTCCCCAAAACCAACCCATTCTCCTCCTCTTTGTGACCGAAGCAAGTCTGGAACGTCCATTTCTTGGTTTAGGCCGGACTTGTACAGATTGATCTCTCGAACTTTAAAGTACTCCTTGCAGTACATTTGTTTAGGGTTTAAACAGTTTCTCATCTTCACACCTGCAATTACCAAAATCAGCAGAAGTTATTTTCACCTATAAACACTTACCTATTGATGTGAAGAATTGGGCTAGAGAGCATGCCAGGAGAGCCATGTACGTATTAGTTTTGAATGGAAAAGAAATAAAAACTCGTTTAAAAATGGTTTGTGAGAGAAGTGGGGATCCGGATGCTAGTCACAAGAGGAAGGATTATATAGTATAGATGGAGGGTTCAGATTAGAGAAAATTAATGGTTATTATCAATTGGTTTTACGGTCGGTTCGGTGCGGTTTTGTGCCAAAACCTTGGAATAAAGAGGTAAGATATAACGGCTGCAACTAATGTTGAAATGGTAGATCCGCAGAAAATTTAAAATAGCACGTACTGTATAGATTCTGTATTAAAAAAACAAATACACAACTTGTTCCCCGGCCAGTTGCTCTCCGGGCCCGGTGGCAATGAGTTTCATCGAATTTCTGAGCTCAGAGATATTAATCAGTATGGTAAAATCCTTCTCAATTGAAAGTTAATAGAGGTGCAGCTCATGATTTCTGAATTTATTATGATACCGAATTTATTATGAATGCTCATCTGATTTTTCATCTCCATCCTCTCCTAGAGTTTTTGTTTATCTTCAGAATGATCCGGATATGAGTTATTTATTAGATGGTGAATATATTCTTCCCGAAACACAATTTCAATATCAAGATGAAAATGATGGATTTTATCAACCACAACTGGATGAAAAGTATTTGTGTTTCCAGGTGTTTGTGGGGAAAAATCATTTCTGTCGACTTTGGTAAATCCGGTAGGTGAGTGAGAAACTGGTTTAAACCCTAAACAAATGTGCTGCACGTGAGCACTTTCTAGATTCGAGAGATCAATATGTACAAGTCCGGCCTAAACCAAGAAATAGCCGTTCCAGACTTGCTTCGGTCACAAAGTGGAGGAGAATGGTTGATTTGGGAAGGGAAGCAAATAAAGGTGTTGGGACCAGAATAATTCTGGGAGAGTAGTGTCTCGACTTGTATCAGAAAGTGAAAGCTTCAGAAACTTGCAAGAGATGAAAGCTTTTTGGAGAGCTTGCAAAGTTGCCTTTTCTGAGAGTGTTGTATTTTTCTCCTGACCGAGACTTGTCGTCTGGTAGAAATAGGTGAGACCTATTTATATAAGTTGAGATTGAAATGTACCCTGGCCTCGTTAACGAAGGAAAATAAAGGGTAGTTAAATGGGTGGAGGTGGTAACCGGCGTGTTCAAGAGTGAAAACGTTTTCACCTTTATTTCCCCATTTAATTGACATCTTTTATTCCTTTTCACGCTTTCTTAATACGAGCATAGTGTACGCTGCATGCTGTTACCGCCAAACTAAAACCCTGAGAAAGCATCCCCCAGTTTGTGTTGATGTCTCGAGAGTTGGTTGCACTTTGGGTCCAAGTGGCAATGCCAAGCTGCTAGGGGAGCGTGTGGCATGTGCCAATGGCATGTGCGGAATCCCTTGACCGCAAGTTACACTTTGAGTGTAAGTGGAAATGCCAAAGCTGTTAGGGGAGCGTGTGGCATGTGCGGGATTCCTTGGACGAGGGTTGACCTTTGAGTACAAGTGGCAATGCCAAAGATGCTAGGGGAGCGTGTGGTATGTGCCAATGGCATGTGCGGAATGCCTTGGTCGTGGGTTGCACTTTGAGTGCAAGTGGCAATGCCAAAGATGCTAGGGGAGCGTTTGGCATGTGCCAATGGCATGTGCGTAATGCCTTGGTCGCGGGTTGCACTTTAAGTGCAAGTGGCAATGCCAAAGCTTCTAGGGAGAGTGTGTGGCATGTGCCAATGGCATAGCGGCTTGGTAAGGAAAGCTGCTAGTGGAGCGTGTTGGCATGTGCCAATGGCACGCATGACCACTTGGGCCTAAGTTGCACGGTTTGCAAGCCTAGGGCGCGGGCGCTACTTTGGCATGTGCCAATGGCATAGCGGTGCGTGTTGGCATATGCTAATGGAACGCACGGCCATATTGGTCTAGGTTGCACGGTTTGCAAGCCTAGGGCGCAGGCGCTACTTTGGCATGTGCCAATGGCATAGCGGCTTGTAAAGTGGCTAGCGGTGCGTGTTGGCATGTGCGAATGGCACACACGGACATATTGGCCTAGGTTGAACGGTTTGCAAGCCAAGGGCGCAGGCGCTACTTTGGCATGTGCCAATGGCATAGCGGCTTGGTAAGGAATGTGGCTAGCATAGCTAGGGCCAAGGCAAAGTGTGTTTGGCATGGCGCGGCTAGCTTGGGCTAGGTATGGATGGCATGATTTGCCATTGGCATAGAGCTGCGGCTAGCATGGTTGGCATGCTTTGGCGCGTTTGGTGTGGCTGGCATGATTTGCCATTGGCACAGGGGTGCGGCTACCATATTTGGCATGCTTTGGCGCGGTTGGTGTGACTAGCATAGCTAGGGCCAATGTAGAGTGCGTTTGGCATGACGCGGCTAGCTTGGGCTAGGTTTGGATGGAATAATTTTCCATTGGCATAAAGGTGCAGCTAGCATGGTTGGCATGCTTTGGGGCGTTTGGTGCAGCTGGCATGATTTTCCATTGGCACAGGGGTGCGGCTAGCATATTTGGCATACTTTGGCGCAGTTGGTGTGACTATCATAGCTAGGGCCATGGTAGAGTGCGTTTGGAATGGCGCAGCTAGCTTGGATTAGGTGTGGCTGACATGATTTTCTATTGGCACAGAGGTGCGTCTATCATGGTTGGCATGCTTTGGCGCGTTTGGTGTGGCTGGCATGTTTTTCCATTAGCACAGGGGTGCCTCTAGCATATTTGGCATGTTTTGGCGCGGTGGGTGTGACTATCATAGTTAGGGCCAAGCCAGAGTGCGTTTGGCATGGCGCGGCTAGCTTAGGCTAGGTGTGGCTGGCATGATTTTCCATTGGCACAGAGGTGCAGCTAGCATGGTTGGCATGCTTTCGCGCGTTTGGTGTGGCTGGCATGTTTTGTCATTGGCACAGGGGTGCGGCTAGCATGGTTGGCATGCTTTGGCGCGGTTGGTGTGGATGGAATGATTTTCCATTGGCACAGGGGTGCGGCTAGAATGGTTGGCATGCTTTGCCGCGGTTGGTGTGACTAGCATAGCTAGGGCCAAGGCAGCGTGCGTTTGGCATGGCACAACTAGCTTGGGCTAGGTGTGGCTGTCATGACTTGCCATTGGCACAGAGGGGAATTAGGGTTTCTCTCATTGTAGCCCTAATTTGAAAAAATACCCCCCATTAATTATTGACTACATGCATTAAATGTTCTAATAAATGTGTCATTTGTGAAATTAGGTTATTCGGGGTTTTATAATTTTACCCTTTGTCTAAGAACCACCATCAACACCAGGTATGGTCCAAACTTAGCTAAGGTTAATTGAATTGCTCGAAATTTTCAAACCAAATGTTAATATTTGAAGTAGTTCGGTTACCTTATGTGAAGAACATGTAACCAAACTAATCTGAAAGTGTAGTTCAGTTACTTTATCTAAACACGTGGGTAACTGAACTATATATTAATGGAAGTTTCATGGATTTCCATAGTAATGTTCGGTTGGTTCGCAACCAATATTAACCAACCGAACTTTAGGTAGAATAAGATTATTCTTTGTGTACAAAGTTCGGTTTGGTCGCAATCAATAACAAACGAAACTTTACGTAAAAATAATATAGAAGTTATTGTACTAAGTTCGGTTGGTTTTGCAACCAATAATAAACTAAACTTCATGTAAAAAATAGATTTAACTTATTGTACAAAGTTCGGTTGATTCGCACACTCCATAAAAACCACTTATCTAACCGAACTATACATCATATAAGAGTAGATTAAGTATAATAAGTTCGGTTGTTTCGCAAATGTGATCCCAACAGCCTAACTAACCGAACTTATCAAACAAAATTAAATCAACAGTTCCAAACTTATATTCGGTTACCTAGATAAAATAGCATGTAACCGAACTGTGTACTTTTTATTTGTTCGGTTACATGTAATGTTGCTTTTAAACCGAACCAAGAGTTCGGTTAATGCGATAAAATTATTTTGTTACCGAACTTTATTGTGATTACAATTGATGTTTTTCCATTTCTTGCAGATTGAATACCAACCTATACCAATGGATGAACAACCTTCTCCGGTTGGTGTGTTGTTCGAAGATACATCCCATCACTATGTCAATGATTTGGTATTTGACTTACCTACTAATGCGAAGAATTGGGCTAGAGAGCATGCCAAGAGAGCCATGTGTGTATTAGTTTTGAATGGAAAAGAAAGAAAAACTCGTTTAGAAATGGTTTTTGAGAGAAGTGGGGATCCGGATGCTAGTCACAAGAGGAAGGATTATATAGTATAGATGGAGTGTTCAGATGAGAGAAAATCAATGGTTATTATCAATTGGTTTTACGGTCAGTTCGGTATGGTTTTGTGCCAAAACCATGGACTAAAGAGGTAAGATGTAACGGCTGCAACTAATGTTGAAATGGTAGATCCGCAGAAAATTTAAAATAGCACGTACTGTATAGATTCTGTATTAAAAAAAATGCACAACTTGTTCCCCGACCAGTTGCTCTCCGGACCCGGTGGCAATGAGTTTCATCGGATTTCCGAGCTCAGAGATATTAATCAGTATGGTAAAATCCTTCTCAATTGAAAGATAATAGAGGTGCAGCTCATGATTTCCGAACTTATTATGTTACCAGATTACTCATAAAAAATAACAAAAATCTTAAAAGGAAAAACAATGAACATACAATGGATGAACAAAAATTTAAAATACAGAATTTAACACGATACCAGATTAATGGGGAAATAAACATCAAAAATAATTTTAATTTTAGACAACAATTCAAAATACTAACACTTCCTTAACATCAACATAGCTTATATCACCTTCATCTTTTTTTTTTTGGCCTTTCAATTGCATCTAGTGTTTTTAGCTTTGCCTTTGGATCCACCTTTGATTCTTCAAACTTGGGCTTAAATCAGTCACCTTTAACTGATTGTTTAATTTCTCAGCCTTACACACAAAAAGACACGAGAGAAGAAAGAAAAAACTCAAGGATCTAATAGAGGAGATGATCCAATATGAAAGTACGTGAAGAAGAACAAAAACATGGAGATGAAAACCATATTCTGCATTTCTGGGGGGAAAATCATAGTACGTCTTTGTTGTTGTTGTTGAGTTGAAGATGATGAAATCGGAAGACATGATTTTGGTTGTGAAGATATAGATCTAGATCTAACTCTAATCTGCTGTTGTTTGTTGAAGCAAGAAGATAAACGAAAAAGGCCGAAATATTTTCTACTTATAAGGAACAGAGGTCTTCCCGCTATGCTAGGGTTCATTGTGATCGTAGATGTGTTTTTATTATTTCATTTGACGGCCAACACGTTCCCTTTGCCTGACCGTGATTAATGACCGGTATATTTTCCATAGACAGATTTTGATCCTTTGTTTGATGCACGTGTGGAAGGTGATTGGTGAACTTATGCCTACAAATAGGATTTGAGAACGGTAGGCTATGGGCTTAAGAATTCACTCTTTACCAGGCCGAGGACGAACTGTGACTTTCCATAAGAACCGTATTTTAAGGACCCTTGTTTATTTGGGGGACCATTTTTTTTTTAAAGGTAGGACACCCCTTATGAATATATTTTAATTAATACCTAAATTACCCTTTTAATTATTTTTGGGCTATGATTAGTGAAATCATTAGTGAAATGATTACATAAAAATTAATTAGTGAGATTAAATTAAAAGATTGGTTTTTATAAAAAGTAGTAGAATTTTTTAGAGAGTAAATTTAGAGAAGCGGAAGGCCAAATCCATGGAAAAAAAAAGTTATTTCCAATTCACTAATTAAGGGAATTCAAGTGATGAATGCTCATCTGATTCTTCATCTCCATCCTTTCGTAGAGTTTTTGTTTATCTTCAGAATGATCCGGATATGAGTTATTTATTAGATGGTGAATGTATTCTTCCGC
This sequence comes from Papaver bracteatum, assembly GCA_023529315.1. NCBI lineage: Eukaryota > Viridiplantae > Streptophyta > Magnoliopsida > Ranunculales > Papaveraceae > Papaver > Papaver bracteatum. Next base: position 766,191 of record JAJJWX010000734.1, read on the forward strand.
AAACACAATCTCAATCTCAAGATGAAAGTGATGGATTTTATCAACCACAACCGGATGAAGAGTATTTGGGTTTCCAGGTATGGTCCAAACTTAGCTAATGTTAGTTGAATTGCTCCAAATTTTAAAACCAAATGTTAAATTTTGAAGTAGTTCGGTTACCTTATGTGAAGAACATGTAACCAAACTAGTCTGAAAGTGTAGTTCGGTTACTTTATCTAAACACGCAGGTAACCAAACTATATATTAATGGAAGTTTCATGGATCTCCAGAGTAATGTTCGGTTGGTTACTGTTGATGGTGGTTTTTAAACAAAGGGTAAAATTGTAAAACTACAAGTAACCAAACGTCACCGGTGACACATTTATTAGGACATTTAATGCATATAGTCAGTAATTAATGGGGGTTATTTTTTCAAATTAGGGTTACAACAAACAAAACCCTAATCACCTCCGTGCCATTGGCAAATCATGTCAGCCACACCTAGCCCAAGCTATCCGCACCATGCTAAACGCACTCTGCCTTGGCCCTAGCTATGCTAGTCACACCAAACGCGCCAAATCATGTTATCCGCACCTCCGTGCCAATGGAAAATCATGCCAGCCACACCAATCCCAAGCTAGCCGCGCCATGCCAAACACACTCTGCCTTGGCCCTAGCTATGCTAGTCACACTAAACGCGCCAAAGCATGCTAACCATGCTAGCCGCACTTCCGTGCAAATGGCAAATCATGCCAGCCACACCTAGCCCAAGCTAGCCGCGCCATGCCAAACGTACTCTTCCTTGGCCATAGCTATGCTAGTCATACCAAACGCGCCAAAGCATGCTAACCATGCTAGCCGCACCTCCGTGCCAATGGAAAATCATGCCAGCCACACCTAGCTCAAGCTAGTCGCGCCATGCCGAACACACTCTGACTTGGACCTATCTACGCTGGTCACGCCAAGACAAACACCCTTACCTTGGCCCAAGCCAAACACCCTTACCTTGGCCCTAGCCATGCCATGCCAAAGTAGCTCCCGCACCTAGGCTTGCAAACCATGCAACCTATGCAAAATTGGTCACGCATGCCATTGGAACATACCAACATGCTCGCTGGTAGTTTTCCTTACCAAACTGTGTCCCTAATGGCCGAGCATGCCATTGGCACATGCCAACATGCTCTCTGGTAGCTTTCCTTACAAAACCGTGGCCCTAATGGCCGAGCATGCCATTGGCACATGCCAACACGCTCCCTGGTAGCTTTTCTTACCAGGCCATGATCCAAGTTTGCCACGCATGCCATTGGTACATGAAAAAACCCATGATGGTAGCCTAACTTGCAAACCATACAACCTACCACCAAGGCATTCCACACATGCCATTTGCACATGCCGCACACGCCACTTGCAGATCTGGCACTGACACTTACATTCAATGTACAACCTATCACCAAGGAATTCCACACATGCCATTGGCACATGCCACACAGGCCACTAGCAGCTCTGGCACTGCCACTTGTGCTCGAGATGCAACCCGCAACAAAGGCATTCCACACATGCCACACGCGCCCCTAGCAGCGCCACTTGCACTCAAGGTGCGACCAACAATCGAGACATCAACACAAACTTGGGGATGCTTTCTTGGGGTTTTGGTTTGGCGGTCACATCGTGCAGCGTACACTACGCTCGCAATAAGAACGGAGTGAAAAGGAATAAAAGCGGTCAATTAAATAAGGAAGTAATGGTGAAAAACATTTTCACCATAAACACCTGCGGTTACCACCTCCTCTATTTAATCCACGACTTTAATCTATTCCTTAATGAGGCCAGGGTACGTTCGATCTCACTTGTATAAATAGGTCTCACCTATTTCTACCAGACAACAAGTCTTGGTCAGGAAAAAGACAACACTATTAGATAGCCACTTTGCAAGCTCTTTCAAAATCTTCCATCACTAGCAAGCTTCCTAAGCTTTTACTTTTCTGATACAAGTCGAGATACTACCTTTCCAGAACTCTCTGGTCTCAACACCCTTCTTCGCTATCCTCCCCAAATAAACCATTATCCTCCACTTTGTGACCGAAGCAAGTCTGGAACGACCATTTCTTGGTTTAGGACGGACTTGTATAGATTGATCTCTCGAACCTAAAAGTGCTCAACGTGCAACACATTTGTTTAGGGTTTGAACCAGTTTCTCACTCACCTAACGAATTTACCAAAATCGGAAGAAACGATTTTTACGCATAAACAATTGGCGACCACGGCGGGAGGATTGATCTTTCGGCTACAATATCAAATTCCAGTTTCCGTTTTCAAATTTTGCGAAAGTACGGTCGGCTATCAGACCATCTCTACAAACATTGATCCCACTCGAAGTCATGATAACTCGTCAATTTGTAAAAGCAATATGACCAAGGAAGATATCCCAAAACTGGTCGACCTGATGCGAGCTCAGGAGATCCATGCCAAAAACATGGATCTAATGAAAGATGATATTAACAGTATACTCGACTTCCTCATCAGCCTAACATCGGAGCTAGGTGGTTCATGTTCCCCAGGAGATCAAGAGCAGGGGACTAACATCCCGAATGAGCATGCTCAAATCAATGGTTTCGTCACTGACTGGAAGCCAGTGGACCATGAGGCAACCATGATGGTAGAAAACTTATGTGAATTGCTACACCTCTCCAAGGACCAGCGAATAAAAATATTCTCTGCCATCAACCGAATAGCACTGAACGCATCACTAGTTCGTGCACCCACAGGGACTCCAAGGATCCCAGGAAGATCCACCAACAATATTGTTTTCACCGATGACGACATGATGGTAGAAGACGGTCACAACCGGGTCTTGCATATTACGGCTCTCGTCAGAAACATAGATTTTCGGAGAATGCTCATTGACACGGGTGCATCTTCCAATGTCATCACTCTCAAGACACTTAAAGCTGCCAAGGTGCGACCTAACGAGATCGTACGACAACCCACTATGATGACGGATTTCGAAGGCAACCAAACTAGCACGTATGGCTACATCAACCTGGAGCTAGTAGTGGGGCCCATTCAATAAAGCGTGAAGTTTGAAGTGATTGAAAAAGAACCAGACTACCACATGATACTGGGAAGACCGTGTCTGCACAATCTCAGAATCGTTCCTTCAACATATCACCAGTGCCTGAAAACAGTACTGAACGGAGAGGTTATCTGCATCCTTGTGTCACTGTCCCCCTATGCACCAGTCTACTGCGTAGAAGCACATGGGCCGAAGGAGGGTTCAAAAGGTGTGACGACCAAGATTCACAGTTTTCTGCTACCGAAATGGACATCTCTCAGAGATAGCGATAAACTGGAGATACTCCAAAGAGGAGACCGCCCTCCCACCGTCTCCTCTGAAGGAAGACCCGCCAGACTCCCTCCACCGGGCGTAACCCGTGCCCTCACCAAGCGATAGTGCACCCTTACCGCGAGATGAAACAAAAAGTGCAAACTCACACATTATCACCTTTGTTAGCAATTAGCAGGGGAGACCATGACCCGGTCTCTCCGCCCGAAGGAATGTTTTCACAATAACCAGGAGGAAGTTCCAGACACCCCTCAGAAGCTGCAAGACGGGACCGACTTAACCACCGACGAACTCGAAATTGTCAATATATGGAATGAGGAATTTTCGCGACCTATTCTGATCAGTTCGACTCTACATTCTGCGGAACGCTCAATGCTAGTCGACCTACTCAAAGAATACCGGGACGTTTTTTCATGGACTTACGAAGAAATGCCGGGCTTGGATGAAAAACTGGTCACCCACCATCTGCACGTGATACCCGAATCCAAACCAGTCAAGCATCCTCCAAGATAATTTAGACACGACGAGGTAGTAGATAAAGATGCTTTGTCAAACCTATTCACCATAAATATCGTTAAGAAGATCAGATCGACGAGACTTGAACAAGTATTGTCCTAAAGACGATTTCCGCTACCTAACATCGACATCTTTGGTAGACCTCTAAAGTGGACAATGTTTTCTTTCATGGATGGATTACACCTGAGATAAATATGTAAGAGCATGAGTAGTAAGACTGCTTTCCGAACCCCTCTCGGAAACTTCTATTACACCGTAATGCCTTTCGGTCTGAAGAATGCTGGCGCTACTTACCAACGCGCCATGACTACCATCTTCCACGATATGATTCACAAGCAAGTCGAGGATTACGTAGATAATGTGGTGGTTAAATCGAAGACTCGAGCGGATCATCCGGAAACGCTACGACAAGTGTTCAAAAGATGTCGCGAATACAAGTTGAAGATGAACCCTTTAAAATGCGCCTTTGGCGTCTCTTCGGGGACGTTTTTGGGATTTTAAGTGACGGCCGCAGGGATAAAAGTTGACCCAGTCAAGACACAAGCTATCTTCACGATGCCACCACCATGAACCGTGAAAGATCTCCAGAGCTTCATGGGCAAGGTGAACTATATTCGTCGCTTCATACCGGGGCTAGCACAGCTCATTACTGCGTTTACCCCTCTGCTGAAAAAGGGAACGAATTTCACATGAACTACACCTCAGAAAAAGGTGTACCAGAAGATCCAGCAAACGATGTCCTCCCCGACAGTCATGAGGTCTCCTATACAAGGAAAACCACTATGTCTTTACACATCTTTTAGCGATACTTCCATTGGAGCCCTCCTCGCTCAAGAAGACGACAAAGGAATTGAATATCCCATATACTACTTCAGTCGAACGTTGAGAGACGCTGAGCTCAGATACCCCAAAGCGGAAAAGACGTGTTTAGCATTAATTTATTCCATACAGAAGTTCAGGCACTACCTCATCTCCAACAATGTGGTGTTAATATCCAAATCAGACCCTGTAAAGTGTCTCCTCTTGAAACCCGCCTGGTAGGGAGGCCGGCTAAATTGCTCCTGCATCTGTCAGAGTTGGACATAACGTACGTCTCCCCGAGGGCCATAAAAGTACTGGATGTTTCAGACCTGTTAGAAGTATTCCCATGAGAAAACACCGCGGAATTACGAGAAGATCTCCCGGGAGACCTTCCAGATATCTCCTTAGTCAAAGAAGAAGCATGGCTACCATTATTCGACGGATCTTCCACCCCCAGCACTAATACCGGAGGATCTGGTGCGGTATTAGTATCTCCTGCTGGAGAAGTATTCTAGACTTTCCATGCACCAATAACTCAGCTGAATACGAAGTCTTCCTCATTGGACTATCACTAGCTAAACGAACTGGGGCCACGCGTTTGGAGATAAGAGGAGATTCCAAATTACTCGTCAACCAGGTAAACGGGATTTACGCATTGAAAGAACTGACGCTGGCACCATACCGAGCTGAAGCACAAAAACTACTAAATTATTTCTCCGAAGCAACCATCACACATGTCGGCCGTGGCAGTAAGAAACATGCCGACTTCCTAGCTACACTAGCATCAAAGCTACAGTTCGAAGGATCCGATGAAACCCTGACAATAAAACGGCGAACCATAGCTTCAACATGGCTTTCACATCTTGAGAAATACGAAGAGGATGATTGGAGAACTCCTATAATTCAAGAACTCAACAACTCTCTTTTCCAAGGGAAGGTCGACCTCAAGACTTTGCGGAATTTCTTTATGCTTCAAAATGTTCTGTATCATCGAAATCCAGAAAGCTCTTTATCAAGGTGTCTCGGAAAAGAGGAAGCACAACAACATCTTGAACATGTTCATACCGAAGTCTATGGAATAACATCAGTAGTAACCCTCTACCGTCGTTTACAACGACTTGGATACTATTGGCCGGAGATGGAAGCTCAATCCCGATTACTCTAGAAGACGTGTCCCAATTTCCAGGCGCCCCCATGTCAGACAGAGGTCATCAACATCAGTCGCACTGGGGACTGGCGAGAGCCATACATCGGCTTCCTTCGCGACGACATTCTTCCTACTAACGAAGAGGATGCGTCCAAGCTAAAACAAAAGTCCAAAAGATTCATGTTCCATGATGGGGTTTTATATCGCAAGAGTTTCGGAGGAAGTCTATTGCGGTGTTTGGGCGGTACATAAATCCCAGTTATGTTAAGAGAAATGCACGAAGGCGAACACCAAGGGAAGCAGAAATTGTTCTTGCAGATACACGAGAGGTACTACTGGCCGACCATGGAAGACGACGCATCTACTTTCGTTCAGAAATGCCGAAAATGACAGATCCACGGAAACCTCATCCACGCGCTTCCAACACCCTTGCACTCGATAAGTAGCCCGTGGCCCTTTTATAACAGGGGAATCGACATCATCGGGAAGATCAACCCGACATCCTTAAAACAGCATGAATACATAATAACCGCGACCGAGTACTTTACCAAGTGGGTTGAAGCTGTCCCGCTGAAAGAACCCACCGGAGCCACAATCGCGGCATTCGTCAAGGAACACATCATCTGCAGTTTAGGCGTACCTAAACACGTCATCACCGACAACGGCACGCCTTTCTCTAACAAGCAAGTATAGGAACTACTTGAGAGCCGGACAGTACACGACAATCCCACGACCTGGCACGAGCAATTGTCGATGGCTCTATGGGCATACAGAACATTTCCTAGAAGCTCTACCGGTGTGTCTCCCTACTCCCTTGTCTACGGTACAGACGCGATCTTCCCAGCAGAAATCAAGATCCCGTCTGCCAGAATCACCGCAGTGAGTGGACCTTAGTGGAATGAAACCGAATCACTAAATACCAGAATTGCGGAAATAGATATTATGGACTCCAGAAGATCCCGGACAGAGGAACATGCACGATCATACAAAAGAAGGATTTCCAGGGCGTACAACATCCATGTAAAATCCAGTTTTTTCAAGGAAGGGGATCTGGTGCTAAAAATCGCCAAGCACATCCAGCAAGATGCATCGGCGCCGAAGTTTTCCCCCAAATGGGAAGGGACGTACATAATCACTAAAGCGTATGACAGTGGTTACTACAAGATTATCAAAGAGGATGGGGGAAAGCTAGAGGCAGTCGTCAACGAAAAATGGCTTAAGGCATACTACGCCTAATCACTTCGCTGCAACATGCTACATCAAAAATGTGAACGTCCAGACACCCTCTCTGCTTTTACTTCCTTTCTTGCCAATTATAGAATTTCAATACAATCCAACAGATTAATGGAATTTCTTTATTTCTTCAAAAAAAAATAAAAAAAAGAGGAGCCTTCAAATCTCGTGATACAAATCAGAAAATCCCATCTAGTAAATTATAATCCCTACAAAACATCATCTTCAATCGACCATGATATCTTTCAGTCATACTCTTCAAGTCTTGAGTTAACTCTTTAATCCTCCGACACTCCAGGGCCAAAGCTTTCTCCTTTTCCAGCATGGATTTTGTGGAAGGAATCACACCAGCAAGAATACCATCTATGTCGACCTTCACAATATTAAGACGACGCCGCAACCAACTAATATTAAACTCCAAGGATTCACTAGTGGACACCATGTTCTCCCACCTTTGAATGGATGACTCTGCAATAGCACGGATGGACATATTCTCCATCTCAGCAATCATTGGAAAAAGACAGTTCACCACAGAAACTAACGCGGAAGAACATCACTTCACTACGCTCCTGGTAGCGATATGGCCGTATGTCTTCCATATCCTCATATGAAGGACCATGAATTCTTTCCGCACAGGAAACCGCCAACATTCCGATAATTGGAGGAGAGACACCTCATACGAGTCCCAAACGACAAACCTGCATAGGGGTATTCATGACAAGAGAGCCCTAAATCGGAGTTCTCCAAGTCTGTAGCAGTTAACAAGGTTGGATTCGAAGGGAGGGGAACAACTAGGTCATCCTCGTCGATAACAATAACGCATGCTCCCACGGGATATCTCTTCACAAAAAGGACGTTTTCCATTCATCAGACAAGTGGTAAAGCGAACGTCAGTCCACCAAAGAAGAACAAAACATACCGGTATGATTTTCTTAACCCGAATAACTTTTGTTAGGATGCTCCTGCAAAAGTCAGGCTTCACGCCTTCACTTGGAAAATATGGCTGGTTAGAAGATGATTCGTCTATGTGCGACATCGCAAAGAGAGAAACTCGACAAGAAGAACCCTTTCTCAAACGAGGGAGATGATTCAGTTACGTTGGGTATGGATACGGAACCTTAAAGGAAAACAAGCAACGAGAGACATAACGCTTCCAGATTTTAGCGTGGGTAATTCCCTGATTGAAGCCGCGCGCGTGAATGAAAGCAAAATAAGGAAACTTTGCTATCTGTAGAAATATCTACTCCCTCCTTGTTTACACCGGTCTCTCCATCTAGCACAATCAGCTTCCACACCTCGTGCCAACACCCCAAAACTCATGGGGGTCCCACCGATCACGCCGACCTGTCAATGCCGCCCAAGTCGAAATACCGCTCAGCTTCTTGTCTCTCAATAACGCTGACTTCCCAATTGTGCCAGCCTCCCGGGTTGTTCAAAACTGCCTGAGGCAAGGGTTCCAAATCCTATTTATAAAAAGGTCAGACAAGCCTCCTCAATTCTCTTTATAATTTGTTGATAATTTGTCACCATCTTATGCTTATCTCGCAACAAAACTCCTGTTCCGAGCTAAGCAGGGGACTTAATGTTGATGGTGGTTTTTAAACAAAGTGGAAAATTTTTAAACCCAAAGTAACCTAATGTCACCGGTGACACATTTATTGGGACATTTAATGCATATAGTTAGTAATTAATGGGGGGGGATTTTTTTCAAATTAGGGTTACAACGAACAAAACCCTAATCACCTCTGTGCCAATGGAAAATCATTCCAGCCACACCTAGCCCAAGCTATCCGCGTCATGCCAAACGCACTCTTCCTTGGCCCTAGATATGCTAGTCACACCAAACTCGCCAACGCATGCTATCCGCACCTCCGTGCCAATGGAAAATCATGCCATCCACACCTAGCCCAAGCTAGCCGCGCCATGCCAAACGCACTTTGCCTTGGCCCTAGCTATGCTAGTCACACCAAACACACCAAAGCATGCTAACCATGCTAGCCGCACCTCCGTGCCAATGGCAAATCATGGCAGCCACACCTATCCCAATCTACCCGCGCCATGCCAAACGCACTATGCCTTGGCCCTAGCTATGCTAGTCACACCAAATGCGCAAAATCATGCTAACCATGCTAGACGCACCTCCGTGCCAATGGAAAATCATGCCATCCACATCTAGCTTAAGCTAGCTGCGCCATGCCGAACATACTCTGCCTTGGCCCTAGCTACGCTGGTCACGCCAAGCCAAACACCCTTACTTTGGCCCTAGCCACACCATGCCAAAGTAGCGCCCGTACCTAGGATTGCAAACCGTGCAACCTAGGCCAAATTGGTCACGCATGCCATTGGCACATGCCAACATTCTCGCTGGTAGCTTTCCTTACCAAACCGTGGCCCTAATGGCCGAGCATGCCATTGGCACATGACAACATGCTCGCTGGTAGCTTTCCTTACCAAACTGTGGCCCTAGTGTCCGAGCATACCATTGGCATATGTCAACATGCTCGCTGGTAGATTTCCTTACCAAATCGTGGCCTTAATGGCTGAGCATGCCATTGGAACATGCCAACATGCTCGCTAGTAGCTTTCCTTACCAAACTGTGGCCGTAATATCCGAGCATGCCATTGGCACATGCCAACATGCTCGCTGGTAGCTTTCCTTATCAAATCGTGGCCCTAATGGCCGAGCATGTCATTGGCACATGCCAACATGCTCGCTGGTAACCTTTCTTGCCAAACAGTGGCCCTAATGGCCGAGCATGCGATTGGCACATGCCAACACGCTCGCTGGTAGCTTTTCTTACCAGGCCATGATCCAAGTTGTCCACACATTCCATTGGCACATTCCATTGGCACATGCCAAAACCCACGCTGGTAGCCTAACTTGCAAACCGTACAACCTACCACCAAGGCATTCCACATGCCATTGGCACATGCCGCACACGCCACTTGCAGCTTTGGCACTGACACTTACACTCAACGTACAACCTACCACCAAGGCATTCCACGGATGCCATTAGCACATGCCACACACACCACTAGCATCTCTGGTACTTCCACTTGCGCTCGAGGTGCAACCTGCAACAAAGGCATTCCGCACATGCCACACGCGCCCCTAGCAGCGCCACTTGCACTCAAGGTGCGACCAACACTCGAGACATCAACACAAACTGGGGGATGTTTTCTTGGGGTTATGGTTTGGCAGTCACAGCGTGCAGCGTAAACTGCGCTCGCAATAAGAACGACGTGAAAAGGAATAAAAGTGGTCAATTAAATAAGGAAGTAATGGTGAAAAACGTTTTCACCATAAACACCTAAGGTTACCACCTCCTCTATTTAATCCGTGACTTTACTCTATTCCTTAATGAATCCAGGGTACGTTCGATATCACTTGTATAAATAGGTCTCACCTATTTCTACCAAAAAACAAATATTGGTCAGGAAAAAGACAACACTATCAGATAGCAACTTTGCAAGCTCTCTCAAAAGCTTCCATCACTAGCAATCTTCCTAAGCTTCTACTTTTCTGATACAAGTCGAGATACTACCTTTACAGAACTCTCTGGTCTCAACACCCTTCTTCTCTATCCTCCCCAAATCAACCCTTCTCCTCCACTTTGTGACTGAAGCAAGTCTGGAACGGCTATTTCTTGGTTTAGGCCGGACTTGTACAGATTGATCTCTCGAACCTAAAAGTGCTCAACGTGCATCATATTTGTTTAGGGTTTCAACCAGGTTCTCACTCACCTATCGAATTTACCGAAATTGGCAGAAACGATTTTTACCCATAAACAACAACCAATATTAACCAACCGAACTTTAGGCAGAATATGATTATTCTTTGTGTACAAAGTTCGGTTTGGACGCAATCAATAACAAACGGAACTTTATGTAAAAATAATATTGAAGTTATTGTACTAAATTCGGTTGGTTTGCAACCAACAAAAAACCAAACTTCACGTAAAAAAATAGATTTAACTTATTGTACAAAGTTCAGTTGATTCGTACACTGCATAAAAACCACCTATCTAACCGAACTATACATAATATAAGAGTAGATTAAGTATAATAAGTTCGGTTATTTCGCAAACGTGATCCCAACATCCTAACTAACCGAACTTATCAAACAAAATTAAATCAACAGTTCTATAGTTATATTCGGTTACCTAGATAAAATAACACGTAACCGAACTGTGTACTTTTTATTTGTTCGGTTACATGTAATTTTGCTTTTAAACCGAACTAAGAGTTTGGCTACCTCCATAAAATTATCTTGTTACTGAACTTTATTGTGATTGCAATTGATGTTGTTCCATTTCTTGCAGATTGAATGCAACCTATACCAATGGATGAACAACCTTCTCCGGTTGGTGTGTTGTTCAAAGATACATCCCATCACTATGTCAATGATTTGGTATTTGACTTACCTATTGATGCGAAGAATTGGGATAGAGAGAATGCCAAGAGAGCCATGTGCGTATTAGTTGTGAATGGAAAAGAAAGAAAAACTCGTTTAGAAATGGTTTGTGAGAGAAGTGGGGATCCGGATGCTAGTCACAAGAGGAAGGATTATGTATATAAAGGAAAGACGACGAGGAAGAACACAACATGCTCAAATAAAACTAAATGTCCGTTCAAGCTAGTATTTAGTAAGTGCAAAGAAAGGAAATGATGGGTTCTATCTATGGATAAGGTGGTAGGTCATCACAACCACCCTCATCTGGAGGATCTTGAAGGACACGCAATGGCCTCAACGCTCACTCCTCAAGAAATGGAGAAAATAACTAAATATAAGAGAATGAGAATTTCACCAGCTGGTATTCTTCGCTTATTAAAGGATGATAACAAGGATAACGTATCATCTTTGTATACCATTTACAATGCAATTGAGACAATTAAAAGGAATGATTGGAAGGATAGAAAAGTCATACAATAATTGTTTTTGTTGGCTTAAGAGAAAGGCTACGTGGTTCAAAAGAAGGTTGGTCTGGAAGAAGAAATAACTCATCTCTTCATTGCTCATCCGAAGAGTGTTCAACTATCTCAATGCTTCCATGAAGTCCTTATAATGGATTGCACTTACAAGACAAACAAATATGAGATGCCATTGTTTAACATTGTTGGTCGAACGTCGACCAAGTCACCATTTACGGTTGCTTTTTGTTTTCTAAAGGACGATCTAGAACCAAGTTACACTCGGGCACTACAACAATTGAAGGCGATCTACCGAGATGATGGTATCCCCGGGTTTATAGTGACGGACAATGAAGTAGCATTGATGAATGCAATAGAGAGAGTCTTCCCAATGGCACATAATATGCTTTGTATATTTTATATATGGTGTAATGTGATGAATAGGTGCAAACATCAACTTTGTCCACCTAAGAGGAAAGAATTGAAAGAGATTAGTAAGCTACCGGAAGATGAACAAGCGGATGCAAAAGAGGATTTTGATAAACAACACACCATAAATCATGCTAAATGGGTTGCTATTTACGGGGAATGGGAGGCATTGACTTGGTCTCTCACTGAAGAAGAGTATAATCTAAATTTTGCCGAATTTATTGAATATTGGTCTGGTCCCGAATATCCTGAGGATATTGTAACATATGTGGTGAAGCAATGGTTGGAACTGCACAAAGAGCGCTTCATTTATGCTTTTACCAACCACCATAAACACTTTGGGAATCAAGCAACAAGTTTGGTAGAATCGTCTCACCACCGGTTGAAGAAAACTCTCTTTGGATGTGTCGATAATTTTGTGGTGGTGTTTAACGCTATGGAGGTTTACTTCAACCGCGAGTTTGAGAGAATTAAAGAGAAGTTTCAAAAAAGCCGCATCATGAAGTACAAAAATATTATAGACAAAGGTGGTAACATCAAGAAAATGGAGGATCTTCGGTTTTTTACGAGACTCCACTATAATGTTTCACATGCTTGGTTAATGGTTGAGGTGTATTTGATCGACATATGGGGAACCAAGCCGGACGAGGTGTGTGTTTGCAACATGATGAAGTTTATGGGTCTCCCTTGTCACCACATGATAGCTAAGTATGAACATGGCGTAATCCCTTTAAGCGATATATATCCACATTGGAAACACTTATGTTTTTTTCCTCCTCCAAAGGGCGATATCGGAGAAGAGTTTGGTGACAATGAAATGGGAAGAATCGTTATCAAGAGGTACTAGAACATGAACAAACTCGAAAGGCAAATCTTTTGGGATGACATGCGGCCAATCTTTCATCCTCAGACATCGGAGAATGTGCAAGAACCAAACAAAGGCAAGGGCAAAGGTAGGCCAAGAACAAAAGAAACCAAAAAACAAGTTAGAGACTATGCAAAGGTGTTGGGTAAGAGGATTACTAAAATGACCCCTTTTACTAGAGATCCTTCGGGGCATGAGCATGCCGCGGCGAAGTACCAAGAAGCTTCTAAGAAAAGGGGTAGGAATATAATTGAAAAGGGCGAGACAAGTGAACGGGATATGAAGAAAAAAGGACCAATGTTATAATATCAACCTACTCCAATTGATGATACACCACCTATTGTTAATAAAAGGTTCCTGGAAGAGCTACCGACTTAAATTAGAGATTATGTGATATCCACCAATAACGTCCCTCCAGATGGAAATTGCGGTTTCCACGTTGTCGTACAAAAACTAGGGTATTTCACTCAAGGTGCCAAGCTATATAATGATAATCAAATCACTTATCTTCATCAAAGGTTGTTGATGAAGCTAAGGGATAAACCGGAATTTTACTAGACAATGTTGTCTGATGGTGATGATAGTGTGAATATGCAGTTTGTTAGGTATCAAACCCGTCTCTACGGGGGAAATCCAATCACAAGGGATCATTGGATGGGCATGCTGATATGTGGGCACTTAATCGCCGAGGCTTTCAATTGCGTGGTTCATTGTTTCTCAAAATGTGGTAGTTTCACATACACTCCGAAAACAACCATCTGTGTCAAGAAACTTAGACGTAGGAGAGTGGTGATTGCGTTGATTAACAACAACCATTTTATAGGCCTCCGGTTACAAGACAATTGTCCATTGCCTCCGATATGCACATACTCTTGTTGGAATGAGTATAACTCCGACACAATGTTGGGTTGGTGCGTTATGTATGAACATAACATGGAGATGTGGAAAGCTTTGAAGGAATCGGAAAAAATTATACACGAAGGTTTTATTTCCCTTGCGGAGGATTGAATGTATCTTTAGTTAGACTCAGTATGCTTTGTGAATCAACATAAGAATGAAAGATTGTGTTTTTTGTTATTTGGTCTTTATTTACCTGGCTTGATTGGGGTATACCCAGATTAATTGGGGTATACCCAATAAGACAAAATAAGTTCATTATGAAGTAAAACCAATCCACCCCTTAACCTTGTATTTTCTAAATGGCTAATATGCCCTTTGTTAATTAACACTAAAACTCTGATTAATTTAACTAATTGAGTTTAAATTAAAATTTTGAAAATCAGTAGATTAAACCTTTCATCTGTCTTATGATTTCGATTTCGATCCAAAAAATTTGATTTTGAAAATGCACAAGGCCGGAAAGGTAATGGTTTAAATAAGATGCCGGTTGTTCTATGGACGGAAAGGTATGCTTTGAATAACCTTCCGACCAATGTTCAACCGGCAGGTTCCACTTTGAATAAGCTGTCGACCTTACTACCGCCGTCATTGTCTCGGTTGAAGAATGCGCCGAGTATATTGGAACATAATTTTACGTTCGGCATGGTAAATCTTCTTACAATGCCGGCGGTCGTAAAGTCGGCAAGCTAATTTTTTTTTTACATGCCGGCTGACATTTGGCTGGCAGGTTATGGATTTATAACATTGCCGACCTTTACTTATGCCAAACAGAAAACAAAAACTATGGAAGATGTAATTCACTTTATTCGTGCAATTTTGGTTACTATATTGATTGAAACAGAAAAACGAATGCACTTAGCATGTGCATCAAGCCTTTAAACCCCTAGGCGACCCTAGTGGACGAGTTATAGTCTCGTGAGGGCTTACATAGAGGTATACCCACAAAACCTTTACAAAAACTTCTATAGCCATCAATCTTCCTCCGACGAAGACGATACTGCATCCAAGTAGTTCGGGTTATCCAACGGGATTCTGTCGGCCAAGAAGTGATAGCTTGCATCGAATGCGAATGCTTCCCCCTTTACTTCCATGTAGCACACTTTCACGGCTTCGTGCTATAAAAACAAGCTTACATTTGTTAGTGGTGTTTTGTTGGAAGATAACACAACATGGGGTACGAAAAAAAAAACCACAAAATTACTTACAAATTGTGCAATGGACAAGGTGAAGGGGCGAGTGTTAAAAATCCGAGGTTGGAGATCTAAAAAATCAAGTATCGCATTTTCGATTACTAGGTGCCTATCTTGGACTTGTTGAATACTTCTTGCATTAGGATTCCCAAACTCGCCGCTAAATTTGTTGTGTACCCTAGCCAAAAATGTTTTGGAATCCTCCCTTTCGGAGGATTGACGTCTAAGTCGATCTTCCCCGTACCAAGCTTTGGTGATTGCCAAATCTTCATTTGAATCAAACGATGCCATTTTTGTTTGTAGAGAGATATTGAGTGAGTTAGAGAGAAGTAGCGTATGATGATATGAGCTTTGGAGAGTATATGCAAATAGTTGTGTGTTGTTTTGTAGAGAGAAGTAGTGTATTTATAAGATTGTGCCAAAATTTGGCCGTTATAGTGCTCAAGTACAAGTCAATCAATAAAATTGTACTTGCCAAAAATTTGAATTCTGATTCCGCCGGTGAGGTACAAGTCAAAACCAAACCGGCAGGGTCTTAAATTTGTTACCATGCCGGTCGTGTAAGATTTTAGGCATCAGGAGAAAAGTTGTTTTGCAACAAAACCGCCGGACCTATATTGGGTCAATACATTGTCGGCTACGATTCAGCCGGTAGGGTTATTATTTTGGTACATGTCGGCTCTGATAACTACACAATTTCCTTTGTCAGGACCGGCACTCTGACAGTTCACCACCATGCCGACCCTGGGAAAGCTGACAGGGTAAATTTAAAAAATCATTCCGGCTTATGCATTAAAATTTTACAAACCAAAACAAATCATTCATTCAACAACTAGAAATCCAACACTTTTTGTCCAAAATGAAAACACGTCCCATAAACCTTAAAAAAACATTTGTCCACACCATTAATTTAAACATTTGTCCACCATAACATAAAAAAATGAACTACGAAAGCATTCATTGATTACGACCAAGTCCACGACAAGTACGGCCCCGTTTTGGAGAATTACCTTCACCACCACGACCACTGCTGCTACCTTCACCACCACGAGTCCTCTTTTTATCATCCTTCATCTTGGCTTGTGCTTCTCTCCTAGATTTTTGTTCAGCCTTTACTTGAGCCTCAAGTTGCTTGAACATTTCATTGGCATCCTCATTGCCAACACTATTAACATAGTCAATGTGCTTGCTTTGCTCTTCAATCGACAAAGGCTGTCCTTTTTCTCTTGCGCACAACAACACCTTCCCAAAGGTCTTCAAATGCTCCTTCTATTTTCAATTAAACAACAAACAATGAATAGAATTATTCGGTAATGCAATCAATCTTAAAATAGTAAGAGCAACTCTAAATATACTTACAAAGAACTTAAGCAATGTTGATGGGACTTTCGCTTCCAACTTCTTCTTTAGAGCCAGTTCTTCAGCAGTCATTTTCCTAATCACAGTAGGACAAGCCCATTCCAAGTACCACGCCATGTATTTCTCAGTAGCTTCATGACCGTTGGTCACCTCGTCCAAAAGACTCACATCGATGTTACGGCCACGTCTATTTTCCCAATGTTCTTGAGCCGGCAGTGGAGCGTAAGAGACGTTAATTGTTTTTGGGACGTGGTGCACTCATCCCGGTTCAAGTAAAGAACGGCTTATCTTCATCGAAATGAGGTTCTTCTTGGACGTAAACCAATTGTTGACCCTGAAGCTTAGTCGGGTTCAACAACTTGTTCTCCATCTCCTTCTTCTTCTTCTTCTTCTTCTTGTTCCTCTTCCTCTTCAACAATTTCCTCTTCGACGGTTTTCTTACCTTTATCTCTATTACCATCATCATCATCATTACCTCTTCCAACAGGAGGCATGTCTTGATCACCATCATCATCATCATCATCATTGTTGCCTCCTCTAGCAGCTGGAATTCTTTCATCAACATCATCATCATCACCTCTTCTACCAGACGTAACCCAATTGTTCAGATGGTGGTTCTGGATTATTGCTTATAATGATCTTTGTCATTCCCCGCTCAACATATGTCCCTCGATGTTTTGAAGACAAGAGTTTATCACCAACACGAGGAGGTTTTGAAGGAGGACTACTAAGAGCTGCTTTCAGAGCAGCTTTCTTCTTTGCCGTTTGCAATCTGAACAAGAATAATTCAGAAAAAAAAAATCAAAAGCCGGCAGGGTATACAAAAAAAACCTATCAGGCGGACACATAGCCGGAATGGTCGACCAAAATATGCTTACCGGCTAAGACATACCCGACAGAGTGTCATCAAAATAGCCTTCTGGCCAACAAACAAATTTAAATAGTAAATACAAGGAATTTTCACTAAACAGGTCGGCAAGGTCCATTAACCATACATTTCCGGCCTACAAAGCGCCGGCATGGTTTTAAAAACTACCCTTCCGGGACAAAATATTCAAGGCATCAGGAGACATTCAAAGAAAAATAGCCGGCATGGTGAAAAACGAATAAGATGCCGGCTGCTTTAAAAATAAAATAACGCCGGCACGTATTTTAGTTGAATAACCTGCCGGCGCTGCTAGTAGCAGTTACAGAAACTACCTAGACGACATGTTCTTCAAGCTTATACCATTCCGTCCAAACCCTAACTATGAAACCCCGGAAGGGTCGATAAGAAAAACACTGCCGGCGTGGAAACTGCCAATTCAAAAATTCGAAATTTCTAACCTAATTTGACATGCAAATATGAAATCGAAGTACTAGAGTGAGTTTAAACAAGCCCTTACTTTCTTAAGCGCACCATTTCACGTGTTTCAGTGGGTTTAATCTCTTCTTCTTCAACCGTTTTTTGCTTCACATTCTTTTGAACCAAACTTGCAATTTCAGGGTTATATTCATTGGGTTTGCGATTAGTTTATTTCATACGAGTTGCCTTCTTCCATTGTGGATCCATTGATGAAGATTAATCGGATTTTTAAAATCGATGATGTTAACGAATTGATCAACGAGTTTTGGTGGTGGTGGGGTGATGAAGACGGTAGGGTAGGGTTGTGGAGGAGGAGAAGAGAAGAAGATAAAATGAAAAGAAAAATTAAAATTGATTTAGGGTAATAGGTTTTTAAAGGATAAGGGTATTTTTGTAACTTACCTATTAGGCCTCCCCCTAAAACCCACAAAAAATGTCCCTTTAAAATTGGGTATACCCCAATTAATCTGGGTATACCCCAATCAATCCAGGTTTATTTAGGGTCATTTGGTATTTCTTTTTGTGTTGTTTGCAATGCAATAAATCTAAGTTTGGTTAAGAAATAACATTAAATGACATTACCGAACTCTTATATGACATAAGTCCGGTTTGGAAATGAAATTATAAGACATTGCCGAAATGAAATTACAAAAGACTTAATACCCAAAAGCTTTAATTATGTTTGGAAGGCAAATCCGTAGGTATACTTACCCAAAACGCATTATGAAAAAGTCTCTAAGGATGCGTAAATGATCTTCATATTTGAAATCCTTTACTTTCCATCATCGCCATTCATTCTTTGACATTAAAACGATTTCCTCATATGTTTCACCCCTAAGTCGATTCCTCGCAAAGATCCGATACAAAATCAAAAAATCCACAACTCTTTATCGAATCTTTTCAAATCGAATGAACAAAGGTAGTTGCTCTAGGTTATAAGGGTTACATGTGTCATCGCATAATTTCTCATGAATTTTAACCAAAAAAACTATTACTCATAATACCATTCACTCTTTCTTCACCCCTCTTTGGATAACATAGTACGAAGTTTCTACAAATAGAAAGATCTTCTTCTAGAGTAAATTTATGACTAGGAACTGCCATTTTTATGAAATGGTATAACAAAATATGAACCATGAGACACATACTTATACCATTGGGGTGTATAACGGAAACAAATATGGTTGTTACTTGAGTCAGATCAAGTACGATATTTGGTCAAACATAAAGTTCGGTTAGTAAAATTTTGAAATATAACCGAACTAAATTGTGTAACAATAATTCTGACCTTCCATTGTTTGGTTCGGTTACCTGGTAACTTTGTACAGGTAACCGAACAAAACTTTGTTTTTGGAACCCTAAGGTTCGGCTAGTGATTTTTTTTTTTGCACGTAACCAAACAACTTAGTTCGGTAACTTGCAGTTTTAAACTGTGTAACCTAATTTGACTCTGAAGCTTCTAATATTTTTGATAGTGTTGAGTTCGACTGTATCTCAAAATTGTGATCAAATCGAACTGAAACAAAACAAAGTTCGGTCCCTTACGAGCTTCATTCTACTAACCGAACTACCTTGAGGTTTCTGTAACATTTTTTTGTAATGAAACATATATGATTCTAATTGGCTAATTAATCCATTAAAATACAAATTAATTAGTAAATTAAGAAATTCATTTACTAATCCACATAACTAATTGTTGGAACCACACGAACATAAGAAAAAATATTACCAAATCGAAAATAAAGAGGTCTTCGAAGCATAGGAAAACAAACTACCAAATCCGCAATAAGGAGGTCTCGAAACATAAGAAAACAAATTACCAAATCCGGAATAAAAATGTCTTCCAAAAACAAGAAACCAAAGTACTAATTGTTTCAATCACTCATTGACGACGACCACTATGTGAGACTTTTATACTCTTTCATTTACGAGGTTTAGCTGGTCCTTCGTCACTAGGAGTGTCATCTCCACTGTTTTGTTGTTCAACCATCCAACTTGAACCTTCCCCTTCTTGTCGACCCCTCTTCAGCGGCATTGGCTGGCTTTGATCAACGATGTTGGGTGAAAAAAAATTAGTCCATTGGTTGTAGAGGTCGATTTGTTCAGTAGTGTTCATCGGCTCTCCATTCTGAATTTTTGACATCATTTTCTTCAACAATTTAGCACTTGACTTCACCTTTTTTCAATGAAAATCATAAACAAGTATTAATTTTCTAAATTTTTAAAAACAAATATGAGGTATGCTTTATAATTTTATAACATTAAGAAAACCAAAAATAAGAGTAATTATGTTACCGCCATATTCCATAAAATCAAGGCCTCATCACCACCGGTAGGGGTATGCTTCATAATTTTCTGAGCCTTTTTCTCCACTGCCTTCGCTTTTGCTTTCTCAAAACGGGCTTGTTGCTATGTGTTTATTACACTAGGATAAGAAAAAATTTCATACCATTCCAAATATCCCTCTTCAGCAGCATTTGGCTCATCATAACAATCTTCTAACTCTACAACTGGAATAAGATAAACCTCATGGTTGTTCCATTGGTCCACTGATAGAGAAGGATCGTATTTTGGAAAAAAAATTCTTTTCGGTGTTCTTAGTTCCCCTCTTCTTCACCTTGAATTTGAATTTTTCCTCTTCTGGGACACTTTGGACAAAAGATAATTGTCTCAGTACTCTTCGAGGATTATACATTGTACATCCGCCGGGATAAAACAAAGGTCCATTATAAGACGAAATAGGTGAGAAATCAACAGCCTTAACATCTTCCTCTTCTTCATCTGATTGAAGCTTACATGTATGGAAAACCACATCTTCAACCGTTGCATTATCCAATGTCTCTCTGAACCTCAACAACTTGTTTTTCATACCCTTCTCCTTGGAGTCCAAAAATTTATATTTACCAGCTGTAGACTTCCCATAAGGCCAAGGAGTGTGAGCATAAGCCAATTTCAGTTTAGGGAAGTGGTCGTACACCCAAACCTATGAGAAAAGACCAGAAATATGATTAGTAAATATATCTTCATTAGTATCAAAATACATTTATTCACTTAGCAAATATATCTTGAAACACAGAAAGGAAAATTTAATGGGGTACCTGAACAAGGGTTATAAGCCTCAAAAATATAAACTCTTAAGCCTCGAAGATTTTCTGAGCTCCGTTGGACGAACGATAGAAACCCAATTCCCCAACCGTAGTTGTTATCCTCATGAAGGGGGTCCAATAACTGGAGGTCATGGGCATTTACCACGTGACCTGAAGTGTTGGGGAAGAAAATGGTTCCTAGTTGATATAATAAATAAGCAGTCACATGGTGTTAAATCTTCTCCTCTGTGATGACCAACTTTCCTTGAGAAACCAAATCATTTGTCCCTCCAAATTCATCAAACAAGACTTTCAACTTGATCCTTTTTAACTTCTTCTTGTAAGACCGATCTTGGTTGAACTCATTAAACTCATCACCTTCATCGGGCTCTTTTGCAGCTCATCTAAACTCACATTGTGCCTTGTCAACGCTCCATCCTAGACACCTTTCCACCAACTTTTCGAGAAGTTCATAACTCATGGAGGGATCGTACCCAGCTCGAACACTTGTTCTGGTAATTGGTAGGCCTGTGATTCTCTTGCAATCATCCGGAGTTATTGCCATCTCGCCAAACGGTAGATAAAAGGTATCCGTCTCTAGGTAAACCCTCTCGGCAAATGCAGAAACAGTGGCAGCATCAAATTTTTGGTGCGCATGTTGTATCGCGTTCCATAGAACACAATAAAATACCACTAACCTAACCTCATCACACTCATTCACTATATTCCATTTCTTGTTCTTTTGACGCTTCAAAAAACGAACAACATTATTATGATCCTACAAATACAACATCATATCTTATATACTAATATATACCCAAAAATATATGTCAAAATATAATAAAATGACTAAGAAATATTGATGTATAAGATTAAATACCTTAGTAGCAAAGATCTTGGCAGCCCATGAGTTTTTGTAGCCAAGCAATACCTTCCCTCCATCTCTTGGAGTACCATAAGTCGGGTTCTTTGGCGGCAAACACAAATCATCATCAGGAATGTATACATATCTAGCACAAGGCTTTTTAGGCATCTTTCTAGGTTTTTTTACTATTTCTAATTGTTCCTCTTCCTCTTCATCATCTTCCTCCTCTGATTCTTCATCTTCATTAGCTCCATCCTTATCTCCATCTTCTTCATTGTCATCATTGTCATCTCCTTGTTTCCTTATCTCCATCTTCATTTCCTCCTTCTTCAGGTGGTTCCTCATCTCCACCTTCTCTATGGTCTTGAGTACCTATCTCGTCCACAATCTCTTGATGAACTTTTTGGATTACATTGTCAACATTATCTCTATTTACATCATCTTGGATGACAACACCCGGTGATGACCCACCTCCATACTTAGCATTTTTGGTTCCACGCTTATTGAAACCTAAGTGTAGTTTGCCTCGAGGAGTAGGAGTTCTCAGTTCTTCCAGTGAAGGTTGGTTTGATTTCGTTCCTATGCCACTAATCAATAAAATAAAAGATATTAGCTTAACCGATAAATGATTGACTAAATCAGAATTCTGTTCCAGGGAAGAGTTCGGTTGGTACAGCTAGTTTGCGAAACAACCGAACTCCAAATTATATGAAATTAGGGAATAGTTCGGTTTGTCATTTTTCTTGCGAACAAACCAAACTCAACATGTATTCAATTAGGGATGAGTTCGGTTAGTATATGGTTTTCCAAAAAATTGTGAAACAACCAAACAGAATTCACAGAGTTCGGTTAAATGAGCATTCAACATATTGGTAAAATTAGAACAGTTCGGTTGCATTGGTTTTTTTCTCTAATGTTTTGAGTTCGGTTACGAAATAGTTTTAAAACATTTTGCGAACTAACCAAAAAGATTTGACAAAGTTTGGTTAACTGAGAACTCAAAATAGTGACTAAATTAGGAGAGTTCGGTTGCAAGGGAAATTCTTTTCGTTTTGTAAAATTGGCAGAGTTCGGTTAGGAGATAGTTTTCAAAAAATATGTGAAACTACCGAACTCAAAGTTCGGTTACATAGTGTTAATTCTTATTCAACCGAACTGTTCTTCGTGTTCTTCCTTGTAGGGAGTTCGGTTAACAAACTAGGTTTTTTTTTAAATGCCTCCTAACCGAACGCAGTATTGTAACTTACATTCGGACCCTATTTTGATGATTTTTATTCAATTAAACGAATCAAAATCAAATTAAAACTAATGTGTTTGGTTGAAAATACCTGCGAATCTTTCCTATTTCAGTTTCAGGGACGATTGTGTCTTCACCTTCCGGTTCCACTTCTTTGTGAATCTCCAATTCAGTTGGCTGATTTTCTAGCTGTCCTAATGGGGGACCCTTTCCTGTGAGTCTTTTGGTTTGCTTTCGAAGAACCATTCTTATATTCGATTGAGTAATCGACGATGAAAATTTTATGAATCGACGATTAATCGATGAAGACAATGTTGATAAGAAGAAGAAGAAGAAAAGACCCAAAGAAGAAGGAGGTAGGGTAGGTCTGATTTTTTTTTTTTTGTGTTAATAGATTATATTAGGTTAATCTAAAACAGTTATATATTAGGTTAATCTAAAACCATTTTAGTGATAATCTTAATTAGGGTTCGGGGGAAAATTAGTAATGTCCACATTTTAGGACACCCCTTATAAATGTAGGGCAGTGTGCCTTTAAAATACAAAGGTCCCCAAATATATCATGGTCCCCAAAATAAGTTTCTTCCATAAAGCCACAAAATGCGTAACGAGCAAGGGGTGATGGCTATTGCTTATTGGTAATTAACAATATTCTCGCCGTAACTGTATGGCAATGTGGTGGTTTATTATTCATGGAAATCGGTTTGCACATTATTAAAAATTTTCAACGAATTCTCGACCAATGTTTCCGAAAGTGTTATAGGGAACCTCATGGTAATGAGTTTATAGTAATCCTGGCACAAGATCAGCACATATAACAGGTGTGAACACCAACAATTTATGGGAGATTTAAGGAGAAAATAGTAATTGATACCATCGGTAATCACTAATCGGACATTGCAGTGCTAAAGAGTAAGTCAAAATGCAATCTTTTACTCAACATGAAGAGCTTTATAACCGATAACAGTCATTTCACTGTTCGACTCATGATATATCTATATTTGTCAATTACAATGCCCTTGATATCGTAAAAGATTTCCAGAGTAGTGGTTTATGATTTCCGTTATACAAAAGGGGAATCTATTATGATGCCAGATTTCCCAAAAATAATAATAAAAACATAAAAATCTCAAAATACTCAAAAGTATCCACAGAAAATGCATGAACAGTGAATTTGTTCATCCTCTTGGTACGAAGCTATGACCTTTGATTCCCGCAACCATTTGTTGGACACTGTGAAAGTCAAGGAATGCTATTGTTTTCGAAGATGGTTCTGCCAAAATAAAAAAAATATTAAACAAGTGAAGATCCAAGTCTATAATTCGTCTCGCAGTGATGAAGTTTTTAAGACTGTGTGTCTTAATTCGGTTATCATTAACCGGGCACGTATCTCATTTTTTAAAAGCTTCTCTTGGGTTTGCTGCGTTTGCATAGAGATTTTTTTTCCCTATTGTCGTGGTGTCTTGTTGCCGGTCTTGAGCTTTCTTTCCTACTTCTTGTAGGCCTTTCTTAATATATTTACTTTTTCCCATCAAACAAATAAATAATACAATGCAGTTTCAGTGTATTCCTCACAAAGCAAGCAGTGTAGGCTCCAGTAACAAGGCTTGCATAATGGGCTGCCTTGGAAAATAGCTAAAGGGTAATTTGGTGAATTCACGCAAAATTCCTTTGAATGAACGCAACCCTAAAATTTCGATATTAATTGAACTGAAGGGGAGTGAAGGCTGCTAGCAGTGTGAGTGAGGCGGAGGTGTTAAGGGAAAGGAAAAACCGGAGTTGTGATGATGACAATGTGCCGTCTCCAAGATCATATGGCTTCTTATAACTGGAGTTTTGACTCCTTGTGGGAATCACATTACACATACCTTGGAGATCAAAGAAAAGAGATACACCAGACACCGATCTTTTATATGTAAAGAACTCTCAGACATCTATAATGAGGTAAGATGTAACGGCTGCAACTAATGTTGAAATGGTAGATCTGCAGAAAAATTAAGATCGTATATTTGGTAATCACTGGATTAGAGATATTTAAGTGTTTGTTTGTTCAGTATCAATTTGTATTTATATTTGTTATCAATTTGTATTTGTTAACACCATATAAGGGGAAAAGGCTAATGCTTATTGGTCTTTTCGTCTAGTGGATTACTTGTTGGCTCTCATTTTGCACATGCTTATATTATATGCACCTTGATAAGAGGCACATTCTACAAATCAAGAATTCTTCATACGGGGAATCGAGTTTATAGCAATCCTGGCAAAAATTCTGCACAGACAATAGGCTTGAACATGAAGAGCGATTTCACTGGACTCATATGACAAACACAGTAATTTCACTTTTTATTTGTGAATTACAATTTTGCACTATTGGATTTCCGAGCGATGAGATATAATTGTACTATACGATTCATTCGGATGGAAAGCTCATAAGAGTTGTGGCTCATGGTTTCCGTCGCAGATAAGAAGGGATTTATTATGATTCCAGATTTCTCAAAAACTAAAACACAAAAATCTTAAAATATACTCAAAACTAATAATATACAAACAAGGCTTGAACATGAATTGAAAGACAGAGTTAAGGGGAAGAATAAAATGAAAACTAACTTCAGTAATTATAAAACCATTCCACATTAATTACATCAATTCAAAATACAAAAACATCCTCAACGTCATCAGCACAGCTTATAACATTATCCTCGTCTTACTTCCTCCTCCATTTTATTGCCTCCAGTATTTCTACCTTTTTCAATTTCAGGAGAAGGTAAGACAACAAAGACATTAAAAAAAGGGAAAATAAACAACCCAAGGTTACTAATTCGTATGGAAACACCATGACAAAAATCATAATGCGTTTGTATTGTTGTAACTGAAAAAGAGATGTTGAAATCGGTAGCCATGATTTGGTTGTGATGAGAGAGATCTGGATCCGATTTGTTGTTTGTCGAAGGAAGAAGACTTTTCTATTTATAAGGCATAACGATTTGCCGGTTTCAATTAGGGTGCATCATGATCGTAGATGTATCTTTTTATTTGCTTTGGCGGCCAACACGCACCCTATGTCTGACCGTGATTGCTGACCGGTATATTTGCTATAGGCAGATTTGGATCCTTCCTTTCATACACGTGGAAGGAGGTGACTGAACTTAAGGGTTATGTTGTTTCATCCACTGTCCGATTTGAAGTCGTTAATTTGCATTACTTCTTCTAAATCCGTGTGGCTGATTTCCATAGTACCAAATGAGGAGTTATTAACAACATTATTATCACATTCATTCAATCTTAGGGGCTATTGGCTCATGCCTGTAACAAAGTAACTAGTTCATATTTGAGTCTTTAATTACAGTATTACAGAGTAACTAGTTCATATTCGAGTCTTTAATCTTGGTTTTGGAAAGAAATATTGTAGGGCTAGTATGTGAATGGTTTTAGCCTGAGATTTCAGGGTGTTTCCATATCTATTTATGATGAAATGTAATTGTGGTGTTATGTATTTTTAAATTTTGTTTATCTGAACGGAGGAACAATGCGAAACATAGATAGATCATTCCTGCTATTGCATGCAAGGTTGGGGGATGGTAGCTAGATTTTTATGAGATTTCTCTAATTTCATTTTCAGAAATTATGTGAAATGATAAATATACATACCCATGAATGGATAAATTTGCTTTAAAAAAACCCTATTCCGAACACTACGGTACCGGAATTTGATTTTTTGACCGGCTGCCGAAATTGGCACTTGGATTAACGGCTTCTAAACAGAGCCTATCAAATGGAGCGAGCAGTATACCCGAATCCGCTTCCGTTAAGCTAAAATCCGAGCTATGGATAATATTCCTAGTGGGCTTGCAACTCGATCCAAGTTCAGTTGCCTTACAAATAAAAACGATTGCCATAAATTCCAAATCTCAGTTCTCAGATTTCATCTCTCCCTCCCCCAAATCAGAACCACAACAAGCCCTAGATCTCAAATCTTTATCTTCCCTACAATCCAAGTTAGTGATGGGTTCAAGATGTTTTGTAAGGTATTATGGGGGAGGAACATTCAATGATACAGCTGAACACAGCTTCATGGTATTTCCTCTCAAAACTAAATTTGCAGAAAAGGTTTACAAAGACATACAAAAGTTGTGAAGACTAGTTTTTTTCGAAATAAGGAACGAATTCGTCCACAAATGGTGTAAATTCCATATAGGTCGGCTGTTGGGTCAATAAGAATACACTAAGGTTGTAATGTCTTCAAGACAGATATGGTTTAGGAAAAAGAATGTGTATTCATCACTGATTAAAGTTGTTCTTGTAACTGTGCTTATCCGAACATAGAATGATCCATTAAGAGTTTACATTTCAATTGATACAGAATTCTTTGTAAACCTTATTTATGAATATTTAGTTTAGATTTTCTTCAATTATATATATGTTGTTTGTCTTAGAGCTATTTACACTTAGTTGATATCTCCCTGCACTATTGTTGTTGAATCATTTTGTACTTTTAGTAAGTAGATCATATCTGAGCCTTTTATCTAGGTTTCGCAAAGAATGGCTAGTGTTTAACCGTTCATTTCTTACTTGGAAAGTCAAGCAGTTAACTCGTATAAGTACCTCTGAATCCGAGGCTCCATCTTCTGAAACAAAACATGAACCCCGACTTCTCCCAAAGCCAACACAAATAGTTTGTTGACTAAAATTGGGAGACAAGTCTTATCATTTCCAAGCCCTCTATGGTTGTTCTCACTGCCACCACTGTGGTGGCCGGTGGGACAAAGTATGTGTAATGGTTTTGCATTGAGAGTTTCAGGGTGTACTTGTAACTTGTATCTGAATGGCGGGGCATTGAGCAACTCTTTGGACTGTCTAGAGCTTATGTTTCAACTTTTGGAAATAGCAGGAATAGACTTTTTTTGGACCGTGCGTAACATTACAGATGTTTACTACAGTTTAGATTTGATGATAATGCTTGTCAACTACCTGGAAAAATCCATTACTGTCTTGAAGTTTATTAGTTATTTGAGCATCTAACAAGGCGAATGAAATTTGGTTTTTCAACCATTAATTGCTATCAGGATAGCACTCCCTCAACATGAAGAGAAATGACACTGGACTCGTATAGCTAGCTTCATAACAGACAACAGTCTTGGCATAAAGAGAAATTTCATAATTGCACTATTGCATTTTATTTCCCCCAATCTATATTTGTCAGTTACAATTGCACTATTGCATTTCCAAGCTCAGAATTATTCAGTTTTATGGTATAAGCTTTCCTAATAGAGGAGTGGTTCATGATTTCGGTCACATAGAATGGGGATCTCATAAATAGTAACAAAAAAATCTTCAAACTACTCGTAAACAGGAATTGAAAGACAGATTTTAAACATTTTAGTACTTAGAATACCATTCGACATTACATGAATTCAAAATATAAAAACAACTTGATCCTCAACGTCTTCCACATAGCTTCTACCATCCACAAAACGAATTTATTACTTATGTATGTTGTAACCTCCACCATTGATTGATTCTTCAACCTTCAAACATGGACTGAAATCGCCCAAATCATATTTACCTTTTCCCATTTCAGTAGAAGAATTAGTAGGGAGCTCTTGGATGAGTTAATGCCTCTCACCAAAAACAAAAGACAAAAAGGAAAAAACACACTTGATAATGTACGGAAACAACATGAAAAAGCTAAGACACGTATAAGCTGAGTTGATTATTTTACTAAATTGGGAGGAAAAATCATAGTACGTTATATTCTTGCTGTTGAATTTAAGATGTTGACGTCAGCAGTCATGGTTTAGTTGTGATGATAGAGAGATCTAAATCTCATCTGTTCCTGTTTCTTCAAGGAATGAGATTAATGAAATTGGGAGAAACTTTTCTACTCATATAAGCCACAGAAATCTGCCCGCTTATATTAGGGTTTATTATATTTGTTTGACGGCCAGACCGTTATTTCTGACCGGCATATTTGTCACGGATTGATTTTGATCGTTTGCTTCATAGACGTGGAAGGTGACTAGTGAACTTATGCCTACAAATTGAATTTCTGGGTTATGTTGTTCTTCCTTGGTGGCTCTGTTCGATTTTAAGTCGTTAATTTGGATTAATCAAAGTTCTAAATGAGCTGATGTACCCCAAATCGAGTTATTAATTTCAATGCAATCTTAGGGATACTGTCTCATGATTTTATTAAATGCCTGTAACAAATTCTAAGGATTTGAATATAGTAGGCAAACGTTTATGGGCTTAAGAATTCACTCTCAAGGTTAAGGATTTAAACTTGATTCAAAAATTTTACTGAAACTTGTAAGAATGGCACTGTGTTTCATATTCCACTTATACACTTCGGAATGATATAGTGGTCAAGTGAACTAGGAAATCTCGTCTCAGGGTTTTGAACCTCTTCAGTAAGGTCCGACAAGTCGTTCTATGTTGATACATCCTCATCTACACTACAATCCAGTCTGAGTGTATTATTCCCGACCAAGCAAGCAGTGTGAAGGCTCAGTAACATGGATTGTTTAATGGGCTGCACTCAAACATCCATTGGGTTTGTTCAAGGGTGATTTGGTAAATTACACAAATTTCGTATATAAATAAATAACACAACCCTAAAATTTTGAAAGTTATTGAATTGAGTGAGAGTGAACTCAGTGAAGACTAGCAGAGTTACTGAGGCGGCCGGAGTAGTTCAGATGAGAATTTGCCGTTTCCAAGATCAGATGGGTTCTTATGGTTTGTGTTTTGGTTTGATAAGGGAGACACAAATGTTTGAAACTATTATAATGACTTCTCCTCTCAAAACTAAGTTGTATTTAGGAATGTAGTATTGGCATATGCTGCATCTGCTATTGAACTATTGAATGGTGGATCTGCAGAAAATTTTAGATCTTATATTTGGTGGTCGGTGGATTAGAGATCTTGTAAGTGTTTTTTCTTCAAGTATCAATTTGTATGTTGCTAAGCAATAAGATTTCCTTCTTCATTAGATGCTGTTTGCGTTTGAATCGGTATCTCCATGTATTTTTGATCTTTGATTTAATCTACATAAAAATCTATTTACACTTGATATGTTATCTCTCTCTATGCATGCCTTTTGGGAGGTTTTTCTCTGCGAATTAAGTAATACTTTTGGTTCCTTGTTTTTCTTTTAAAGATCTAACTTTTATTCTTCTTAGAATAAAACATAAAAATTATACAAGTGAGCGAACTATGCACCAGCAGTTTAAATCAAAAATCCGATTGCAATTGCATCTAAAATTCCGTAAATTGTTTCTACCTTTGCCTCTTCCTAATGATATATGTAGGTTTTCGGACAAAAAATAAGAAAAAGAAAATATTTAGGGATTCTTCAAACTTCGATTGAAATACCTCTCCGTAATATAACTTTACTATTTGAGTGGGAGTAGTGTGGAGCTCTGTTGATTGGGTACTTCCAGCAACAACAAAAAACAAGAAAAATAAACAAAGAAGAAGATAGATTATGTAAAAACAAAAAATGCAAGGGAAGTTGTGGCGAAACTCCAAAGTGAAGTGTAAAACCAGAAGGAAGATTAATTTTATTTTGTTGAGAGGAAAAATCGTAGTGTGTTACTATATTCTTGTTATTGAATTGAAGATGTTGAAATCGGCAGCCATGATTTGGTTCAATTGGTTGTGATGTTAGAGAACTAGATCTGATTTACTTTGCCGTTTTTGATTATCAGGGTTTCTTATTTTCGTTCACTGCTACAAAGAAACTAAGGAAGAAAAACAAAATGGGGCAGCACATAGGATTAATTGTAACCGTGGATGCGTTTTTATATCATAAAAGGTTTAGAAAATAGTCAGCTTATAATTGAAAATTAGTCAGCCAACCATGTCAGGGATGTTAAATGAAAGAAATGAGGCACATTGTTTCTGATATTGCTAAATATCTTGATCACAAAATCATAAATAACACAAACCTCATACTTTCGATCAACGAGATTTTAGGGTGTAAGGTGTCACGTATTTGCATGAGGTTCTGCAATTGATGAGTGACATTTCCAAACTAAGGATCTCTCAATTACACAAACAATTTACAGTATTATTAACATCCTGTATTCATTTATTTATAGGCCCAGTATAGAAGCACATAAAAATTATAGTCGTCTGCAAAGCTCAAACAACAAGCAAATAATACTGAAAATTGAAAACTCAAATCAGTAGAAATAAGTTGGTATAAAAATACTGGTGTGCTGATCAGAATAATGATGCATCATAGAGAGAATTTTGACAGAAAATTTTTGAGATCTGAAAAACAAGAAAACTGAATAAGAAAGTTGGTTTTATGAAGGAGCCAACGGCGGCGGAACATATATTTACATAGGGCGACTAATGTTTTTAGGGCACGAGATACCTAGTTGATCCAACGGTTGGGATATCATTGTGCGTATAGAAATGATCCTATGTGCTCAATCTTCGTTGAGATGCCCTGGATCTCGTTGTGATTTTAAGTCTCGGTCCTTTGGCGATACAAATTTATCCGTTTCGACAAAACACAAAATGTCAGTATCAAGCTCGAAGGGAGAATTCAAATAGCAAAAAATCGATTATCTATGGCCAGAAATGACTTACATTTTGCACTTGGTCATAAAAGTGTTCAATTTTTATATAAAACCATGTTCTGATCCTGTCCAGGAATCAGCCAAGTTTCTCTACTTTGGGATAAAGATGTTCACCGAAGAGCAGGAGCCAAAAGGGACACAAAAATAACAAAGCTGGAATATTATACTACTACTACTTTGCAAGATGCTCATATCTAAGATATACTATGCAATATGAGATAAGAAAACATCGTCGGCAGAAGTTCCATGATTAATTAGATTGACAACACCATGATAGTCATTTACAAAATACAATGTAAACCATGTCAAAACCTCCCCATCCAACATCAAGCAATGTCTATCTCCACTGGCAAGGTTGTTATCCCCTACGTCATGCTAGATTTAGATAATACCGTGAAAAAAATACACAAATTGTAAATACATAAACATAATTAAAAGTTGTTCACAGAGAGAGCATATGTTGAACTCCAGCTGAAGTGGCTCACCTTTAGAGCAAGAGTTGAAAAGTGACTAATAGCAACTACACACAGAAAACAAACAAAACTAGAGTACTGATAGTATCTGGACCGTCCTTGATTCAACTACTGCTTGAACTGGGAAGATGCTCATACCTAAATGGATCTCCAGACTTACTCGGAATCACCTGTTTATAAAGAAAAAAGAAAGACGAAATCAAACCAATTCTAATTCCAAACAAACAGCCGAATTGGAACCAAATTAAGCCGACAAAAAATAAAAGATCAATTTATTGGATAGAATTTATAAACATCCAAACCTTCTCCTTCCACTTGGGAGGAGGTTCAATTTGAGCTTATCCAACAAAATTGCATGATATAATACCTTTCAATAGACCCATAAACTTGACTGATAGATTTGTGGACTTATATGTCAAACAAAAATCTTGCCAAAATACAGAACATTCATTTGTAAGTTCTTCCTTACTGAAAAGGATTAGAAATCAAGAAAAATGACAACTAATAAATGACACAATATCTTACTTTCCAGTAATTGGTTCATGAAATAATTCAATTACGCTGTAATTCTTTCTATGGAATCCAATTACCTTAAACAAAACGACAACCTGCAAGCTCTCGCCATTTTCAAATACAAGAAAATCTGCTCAAACTCTTTAGAGCTAAAATTACATTAAAATCAAAAACAAATCGCCAGTTTTAAGATCTAGATCTAAGAAAGTAATGGCACAATCTTTTCAAGAGCTATGATTACAAAAACGTTGAAAACATTTAATTTCTCACATTCAAAGAAAAAACTATGATCTTTAACTACCACTAAGATCAACATACGAAAATGAAGAAACTCATTTATTCTGACTTAAATGAATAATACAACTTGAACCGGAATCTTATTTCCATAGCTAAGATCACAAAAATAAAGAAATATAACAACCAAATTACCAAAACGAATAGAGTAACTAACCTCAACTGTGACATCTTCTTCACCAGGAAACTTCCGGTAATTAAACTCTTTAAGTTCCGAAACTCTAGTGCCTTGGTGGCGGAGGCAGAATAAGACGTCCTGATTACCAATTCTGCGAGGTATTGTCATGTGTAATATATTTCGAGAATCTCTGATCGTTGTGATCTCCATACCACCAAACAAACATTCTATTTTCGAATTGGTATTATAGAGGATGTCATCCGGCTTGATCCCAACATTAACAGCCATGACCATATGAGAAACATCAGAATATATCCAATTTGGGGTATAAGAGATTATTCTGACTCTACTCACAGATTCTTCACTTGTTAACGCTTTTTCAAGATCAATTTCATTCCGATCTGGTGAAGATAAAGTGCTTCGAATTATTTCTGCATTTAATTCATTGACGTCCGCCATGGAAAAAAAAGCAAGAAGATAAAAAGCCCTAATTTGGGAGGGAAGGAGGAGAAAAAAAATAAAAACGCTAGTCTCAATAATAGAAAACATGAAGACCACCAAAAGAAACCCTAATAGCGTCATTTATTTGGGACGAGAGAGAGCTTACTCCTTCGAGACGACGGGAAAATACTCCCACTGGATGCCTATGGATTTGGATTTGAACCGCAAATAAGAGGACATGGATCTTCTCAACTGCACTGGGCCTTTCAAAGTAGAACTTGCATCATGTGGTTAGAAAATAGCAAAAACGTCCAAATTTGCGGATTTTACCATTCCGATCCGCATTTTGGTGGGTGGACACCCAATACGTTTTTGTCGTATTTGATGTGGGTAAATTTTTGAAACCAGCCATTTTCACGGGTTGGATGTGGGCGGGACATCACCCATCCGTTAAACACCCGATTCTAAGGATAATTAGTGTTATACATATATGAAGATTATTGTAGAAACTTAGTAGATAGTCAGCGGCAAATCCTGAACTAAAGCTTAGTGGGGGCACAATTTATTCCTGAAGAACATAACAAAAATTGCAACTGAAAATAATACCATTCATTAATATCGAAGTAAACCCAAATTTGATCAATCGGTAAGAAAACATGCATAGATTAAATAACAGGAAAATAAAAAATAAAAAATTTGAGTACTTAGAATTAAAAATGCTTACTTGGAGATGGAATCGATATTAATAGAAAATGTTAAACCTTAGGAAATCTATTTTGGTTTCCGTAGAATACGTAGAATAGGGAGATCGGTATAGCATTCATGATTTCGTGTATAGGGAAGATATGCCTAAGTCCTTAAATGGCGATAGAAAAACACATACAAAAAGCATTCATTTTGATCCATGTTGATGGCTTTTATACAGTTACGACTTACGAGGCTTAGAGAGTGAGATATTGAGAGAATTGGAGGGAAACTTTGTAGATGAACAAATTAGCTTGGTACATCTCGTACTTAAAAATATGACCTTGGAGCTTATAATAGTACAAAATGTAGACAAAGAATCCGAATCAATTATACTGTTCACTTTTGAAATCATCAGTTGGGGCATATGGCAGTTTCTAGTTCGTGGAGATTCACGGATAAGGCTGAAACTGGGTTCAGGACAATATCTTATGCAGATATTTGCCGTAAATAATGGGGGCACGGGTTTATCTCTATTCAATACATAGGGTTTTCTTTCTTTCCAAAAATCCTAGCCGAACTTCTATGTTAACTTTAAAGAATGAACTGTATATCGAACTCGATTAAAAAAAAAAACCTAACCTAACCTGATGTCCGGCTATGAAAAAATAAAATGGCCAAACTCGACTGAGAGAAAATATCTAGTCGAACCGAACCTAGTAAAAAATATAATTGAATAAAAATAAAATAAAATAATAATTAAGTTAATATAAGGATATATTGGTCATTCACCAAAATATGTGGATAAGGGTTCTTTTTAATTGACAAATGGTTTGTGCTCAAACCATCTAAACCCAGTCATGTATTTTGGCTATTAGATGTATGAGCGGAATAGTTAAATGCCAGTCTTAACATAATATTTTTATGATTTCTCTCCAAATAGTATATGAGCTATGAATAACATTTACACAATCTTCAACAGCTCGAACCTTTTTACTGTTAGAAAAATCCAAATTTTTTAACTTCCCCTAGTATCAGTTAACATTAAGTTGTGACATTACTCGCATTATCTATTAGTGGTGCATTAACAAATACCAAACTTTTGATTCCAATTCAGAATGAAGGAGCAAGGATTACAATCTAAGAATTTGGTGGTAAAACTAGAAATTCTAGTGGACATACTGTTTAAATGAGGAATAAATTATTGTCATGGAATTAACTGCAGAACTTTCTCATTGACCAAATGATATGGAACCTTCACGGCTTAACGTTGGTGAAATTGAAGTAGTTAGCAAGGAAAAACATTCAGATAATTTGATTACCAAGTTTATGAGGAACTCAGTGAGCGACCATATTCATAAGAAGAGGCCGAAAAAATGCCCTAAATGAAGAAAAATAAATAAGAAACATCGTTAACTAGTTGTTGCCAATTGAATAGGTCGATGATGGGTTACCCGGGGATAATAGTGAAGTCCTATTTGGATATGATTAGCACATCGTTGCCAAAATTTAGCATCGCCATGTAATGATGAAGTTGTAGTTTTTGGTAAGTTTGTATAGGAATATTACACTTATTAACATATGTATTTTTATTATGTAGAATCCTGAACACGACACTAGGATTTTGAAGCTCTAGAGGTGTAATGAGGTAGTAGCCATTTTCTGTCACTGTAGATAGTATATATAGTTTCCTATATATTGAGATACATTGAAATTCCTCAAAGATATTCCAAAAGTATTGATTTTGGATTGATCGGAGGCCCTCATATCAATAAAAATTATAATTTTGGTTGTCGGAAAGACATTATGTTACTCTTGTTATGTTAATTACTTATTTTTCAGTAACCTAAGTTTAAAAAATAAGTTATATTACTCATCTTCAACATTTGCTTGTTTTCGTTTATATTTTTTTAATTTAAATCCGCAAATATATATGCATGCAATCCCCGCTCACCCGTGGGTGTCAAATCCGACCGGTAATGGTTTGGACTTGGGTGAAAATCTTAAATCCGTCTATTTAGACAGATTGGACGCGGATTATACTATATACGCATCCACCCATCCGTTGCTCACCCTTAGGTTTTAAGAGCTTAGGCCATCTGCCGTACACTTATAAGAAGTGTTTTCGATTTTGGAATGACTAAGTAATTACCCTTTAATTAAATAAATTTTTGTTTTTATTTTATTATTTTTTAGTTGTATTCTATATTTTAATCTTTTTTCAAAAAAAGTTGGATATTTTTGTGTTGGGTTCGGCTAGGAGAAAAGAAATACAAATCTAGTCGAACTCGGTGTTTGGCTAGGAGAAAAACAAATAAAACGGTGCCAAATCTTTATGTCTATTTTAATGTATGTACAACCCATTGAATTCGGATACAAAATAAAAATAAACTAATTAATGTATGTACAACCCAAATCTCTATGATTATTTTAATGTATGTACAACCCATTGAATTCGGATACAAAATAAAAATAAACTAATTAAGTTCGGCTAGTAAGAAAAAAATAAAACCTAGACGAACCTATATGTTACTTTTAAAAAATGAATAACCATTGATTCGGCTAGGGGGGAAAATGTAGCCGAACTCGAGAAAAAAATCCTAGCCGAACTTCTATGTTAACTTTAAAGAATGAACTGTATATCGAACTCGATTAAAAAAAAAAAAAACCTAACCTAACCTGATGTCCGGCTATGAAAAAATAAAATGGCCAAACTCGACTGAGAGAAAATATCTAGTCGAACAGAACCTAGTAAAGAAATATAATTGAATAAAAATAAAATAAAATAATAATTAAGTTAATATAAGGACATATTGGTCATTAACCAAAATATGTGGATAAGGGTTCTTTTTAATTGACAGATGGTTTGTGCTCAAACCATCTAAACCTAGTCATGTATTTTGGCTATTAGATGTATGAGCGGAATAGTTAAATGCCAGTCTTAACATAATATTTTTATGATTTCTCTCCAAATAGTATATGAGCTATGAATAACATTTACACAATCTTCAACAGCTCGAACCTTTTTACTGTTAGAAAAATCCAAATTTTTTAACTTCCCCTAGTATCAGTTAACATTAAGTTGTGACATTACTCGCATTATCTATTAGTGGTGCATTAACAAATACCAAAGTTTTGATTCCAATTCAGAATGAAGGAGCAAGGATTACAATCTAAGAATTTGGTGGTAAAACTAGCAATTCTAGTGGACATACTGTTTAAATGAGGAATAAATTATTGTCATGGAATCAACTGCAGAACTTTCTCATTGATCAAATGATATGGAACCTTCACGGCTTAACGTTGGTGAAATTGAAGTAGTTAGCAAGGAAAAACATTCAGATAATTTGATTACCAAGTTTATGAGGAACTCAGTGAGCGACCATATTCATAAGAAGGGGACGAAAAAATTCCCGAAATGAAGAAAAATAAATAAGAAACATCGTTAACTAGTTGTTGCCAATTGAATAGGTCGATGATGGTTTACCCGGGGATAATAGTGAAGTCCTATTTGGATATGATTAGCACATAGTTGCCAAAATTTAGTGTCGCCATATAATGATGAAGTTTTATTTTTTGGTAAGTTTGTATAGGAATATTACACTTATTAACATATGTATTTTTATTATGTAGAATCCTGAACACGACACTAGGATTTTGAAGCTCCATAATCTACACGAAACAATGTCAAGTTGGTCGTTTGACGAGGACCATGAGGAGGTTCAATGTGTTCAGGTTGGGACCATAAGGGGATATTAAAGTTCCCTATCAAGAGGTCGTTAGATTTGTCATCTCCGCATTTATGTAGAGGTTTTACTTCAAAACTGATACTTTCTTCTTATATTAGCGAAATGACAATAATTCCCGACGACGTTGTCAATATTATTGGTTTTTTTGGGTTACAGATTAGGTAGATGATGGATACAACCCCAAAATTTATTGGAAAACCTTGAAAGAAATGGCATGGGTTTGAGTTTTCTTGGATGAAATGATGCCGAAATGGAGGTTCAGTTCAAGGATGTTCTTAAATTTCCTAAAGATACCTGGGATGGAGACCCAACGAATAAATAGCTTCGATAGAAATTCTTCATGCTAACGAAATTGACGGACTTATTAAGGGGACCACAAATTTCCTAATTCCTCTATCCCCGAGCGAAATCAAGTGGACCGCTATGACATTCTTAATGCTTGTACTTGGAAGGAGGATATTCCCGAACAAAACATGGAACTTGTGGACTCCAAATACCTTCAGTTGTTTCAAAAAACCAATGATGTTTGAAAGTATTCATAGGGTACTGCTTGCTCTGCCTTTTTAGTCAAGACTCTGAGAGAAGCCTCTCGAAAGAAATATCGGAAAATGGGTTAAAAAACGTTAAGATTTTGTTTGTTAGATCATGAATTCACAATACAAATATTGTTTCTAACAAATCATATAATTAACATTTCAAAAAAATACTTCACAATATTAATAATATTTCAACAAATCATCCAATTCATTTGTTCAATCATGAGTTTATACTACCAGAATTATTTTTAACAAATCATCCACTTAGGCTTCAACACATCAATTCACAAACCAATAATATTCATTTATTCATTGAATAAGTTCCCACCTCCCGTTATCCGGCACGGATAGCTGTCATCGATGATCAGGAACATAAGTTCCTACATGGGAATCATTACACATTTCACTCTCGGAGATCATAACTCATTATAATCTCGGGGATTCTTACCCGCCGTTAGAAAGGAACCATGTTCCATATAATGGTAAAACTTGATCTCATTTCATACTTGTGAATCATTTTCACAAGCAATACAAGCAGCCATAACTTAACAACATATGACAGACGACATGAGTTTATTTTAAGAATTTATGCAGACAAGCTAACTGCAAACATTTTACATCATACATCTCAAAGGGATTACTTATATATCCATGTTGATAAAATTTTAGGAGAACATAAATAACTCAATAAACAACCACATATCCAAATTCCACATAAAACCAATGATACAAACTATAAATGTATTTAATTTACAAACTCATCATGAAATCTGGATGGATTCATCATGTTCGCAAAATATTCACATTAAATTCATAATAACATGCAATTGATCATATACAAATAAAAATGATAGTTATTGTACATATCAACAACTTATGTTAAGATTACAAATCATTTTAGCATCATTAAGGTTACCAAAATTTGAATTTTATGAGGGACAGAACTTGAATTTTGATTTGGAATTGGATAGAGTGATTAGATTTTATTTTTTTAATATAGTGGAAGGGTAAAGATTTTAGGTTTAAGTTTTAATTTAGTTGAATGGTACTAGTGTAATTCTGCATATTTAAAGCCATTATAGCAACTTAACTCACAATAGGTCTGTAACACCCCGAGTTCCGGATCAGGGTCAAACCCGTATGGATATCCGAACTCAAAGCGTTACGGGTCGAAACGAGACTTATGCATATATTTATTCTTGTTTATTTACTTTTTTACCAAACATAATTGAAACTTTTATACATTAATTGAAGCATAAGAAATACATTAAACATCGTTCAAAACATTTTCAGCTAAATATTTTTTCTTAACTCAATTTATGCTTCAAACAATACAAGAAAACAATGCAATCATTAAGATACTCATTTCTAATTTCCACTTCTAACTTCCATAAATCTACAAGGAATGTCAATTGGGGTGAGATGACATCTCAATAGAATGCATCCCTTTCTCAAAATATATCAAAACATGTCAACTAATCAAACAGAATGTGTACAACAAGAGTATGTGGTGCACCTTCAAGGATTTAATTATATTTATGTTCATCAACTATACTCACAATCTATCAACTCCTCTTAAATGCACGAGTATCCTCGGTTCGTTCCCCTCCTATCCGTGTATCCTCGGCACTCGACCGACAAACTCACTTGCACGAGTATCCTTGGGTCGTGCCCCACCTATCCGTGTATCCTCGGTACGGGAATTTCCATTCAAACAAATATATCCATTCATTTATAAATTCACACTACCATTATACGAGTATCCTCGGGTCGTTCCCCACCTATCAGTATATCCTCGTTACCGGCACCGCCATCCAAACAAGCATCTCCAATTATTAATAAAATAATTTTATCATTCAATATATATTTTGATATCCCAAACCACTTCATCAAAAAGTCAAAAGTTCACAATCCAACTAACTATGTAATTCTTTTAGCCATTTAAGCAAACATAATAACTGCAAAATATTCCTTTATATTTTTCGTAATAACTTTGTCCGATCTACCTCAAAAAAAATTGAGCATTCCTGACACCATCTTATATAACATATCCAAATTTCACAAGAAACTAAAAGCTCAATCAAAATATATTGATTTTACAAACGCATTACAAAATCTAGGAAAATAACATTATTTTACTAAAATATTCACCATAAATTCATATTAGTCTCAAATTAATCAAACCCAAATCACAATGAAAGATAATACATTTATCTAACTTTTATTAAGACCTCAAATCATTTTAACATCATTAAGGCTGCCTAAGAACATCAAAAACGCAGCAAAACGATAATGTCCAGAATATCAGAAACTATCCCCAAATTCAAATAAACATTCAACGGTGAATTTGCGGTATATTGTTCTCAAAATTCAACCATATATACCTAATCATGTTATACAACAATAGGAAAAGCCTGATCATCATTAGGAGATATATATATTTATGTGATTAAATTACTAAAACTCAACCATAAAAAATCATTCAAACAAACACTCAAAGAAAACGCCAAAAGAGAAAGGGTTTCACATCCTACATTAATTTCATTTTCATTGAGCCTCTACTAATGTTCTGCATTATTCTTCTCCAAAAATCTCTAACCCCATCTTCCCCTCCTAGCTTTCTCTCTAA
The DNA here is from genome assembly GCA_023529315.1 of Papaver bracteatum. Classification (NCBI taxonomy): domain Eukaryota; kingdom Viridiplantae; phylum Streptophyta; class Magnoliopsida; order Ranunculales; family Papaveraceae; genus Papaver; species Papaver bracteatum. The sequence goes on from JAJJWX010000734.1 coordinate 807,422, forward strand.
TTTATGTTTGCAACTCCTATTTCTTTTCTCCATCTTTCCTTTATTAATAATAATACATTATATTTATTATTTCCTTATTTCTTTTATTGGTCTTTTCATTTTCTATTAAGCAAAATATTTATTTTATTATTTATTAGCTATTTTATTTCCACCCTAACTTATAGCCTTCCTGTTAGATCACTGCTTGGTCGAAATCGCAAACGTTGCTATTAAGTCTTGATTTCTAGTCTACTTATAGTAATGTCTCGGTCTATGATAAAATGTGTTGTTGAACATTAGACTTCACGGCGTTCATCAAATTGAAGACGAAGAACTACTAATTAAGGCGAGCTTGTGGAACTTCATCAACAAAAGGTATATGGAGACTAAAACTCATTTATCACTTGGAAAGTATATTTTTACTATATCTCCTATATTGGGACAAAAGTCGTATTACTATATAGTTTTCGATTATACACTTTTGAGATTTCGAGCTAAGCTTAACTCACTTACATATTTCTCAGAATATGTGTTGGTAAGATTTCTCTTCAACCAAGTTCATCTTATACTCTTGACGAAAGTCAAAAGATGATCATGTGAAAATCGCCGAGTAACATCTTACATGGTTTGTGTGATACAATCATTTGGTGTAGACTTGGAATGTTTTGTTATAATTATTTCAATAACTTAAAAATTTCTTTGATGATAATAGTGTGTGAAAACGGCTATTGTCATCCTCTAAGAAAGTTTCAATGATTGAAACAAGAGTTTAGAATACTTAACCATCATTGGTTTATAAACATAGTGTGCATTCTTGCATGCACGTGATCCATGACTGGAACTAAAGTATGCATACCCATATGCGTACTTATAGTTGTGAAATTCAGTGTACCAAGTACACATACCGGTCTGCATACTTGCGTAAGGTATAAGTCCGAGATTTTCTACTGGGATATGGAAGTGTACTAAGTATACGTACCCTTTTGCATACTGGCGAACCCAAACTCAGACCGGCTAATTAAGTATGCATACCCGTTAGCATACTTAAGTATATATCTCCGCTCTTTCTTCTCCCTTGCCAAAACCCTGCTTCTCTCTCCTTCTATTTCTTCTCCCTTGTTGAAACCCTAACCGCATCCTTCTTTCCTGCTTGGATTTGGTCAATTTCTTTCAGTTTTTGGATCTATCCTTGTATCAACCCGTGGAATTGTCATTCCTAAGTCGCTGAAAAGTAGTTTTCCCTTTTTTTCTCCTTTCCTTCCTTGGTCTCGAATTATTTCAAGTCTGCAACTCCATAGCCTTTAACTATTGTCTACTCATGATAAATCCATATTCCAATCCCAAATTTCTTTTTAAACCCAATCATTCAAAATCATGTAAACATTTTCTAGATCTAAAATGCTTTGGTTGCTTGTTTCTGTAACAACAATGGATGTTGGTTTTAGTAGGGGAAGTGGTGGTTTTGATTGATACTGGCGGGTTTGAGTTCCTTTGGTGGTTCTGGTTTCTATTGATAAATTTTTTGGATGTGCTGATGGCTAGTTCCAGTTAGGAAAATGGAGCTGATGATTATACTGGATCAGTCTTCTTGACGTTATAATTCGGCGAAGTTTTTTCGTTTTAGAGAGATAATCGGTGGTGTGATTGGTATGGTTCCTTTTATCGGGCGCAATGGTGAAAGTGGAGGTGGTGCGGCGGCAGATGATACGTCTGGGAGAAGTGGCGACAGTGAAGTGCCAGAAAACTGTGATAGAGTCTGCTATAAACTTAAGGGTTCTAAGTTGGGATGGGCTAGTATAGGGTAAAACTACTTGGGCTTCAATTGCTTCGGTTTGTGCAATTTTGTATGGGCTCTTACAATGATGAGTTTGTAATTGTAAGTAGTCTTTCGGCTACTGGGTATGCCCTTTTAGCTGTAAAAGGTGCATAATTATTTATGGAGTTATGTTCATGGGGCTTTCTTGCTTTATGTAAGTATAACAATTGTTGTGCTCATTTTGAGCTAGGAATGCCCTTTTTGTAAAAGCGCATAGTGGATAAGGAACTCTGTTTTTCATCCCTATCTCTTCTGTAAGACTGTAACAGCTGATGTTTGTCTAATATAAATTTTTTTATCGAGCAAAAAAAATAAAGTTCTAAAATCGGTTGGCCCATGAACTAATACATTTATATATTAAGGAATTCATTCTTTGCAAACGTGGCTATAATTTTCATGAATTGATTCGAGTAAATCAAACCTATTTTGCTTCAATTGTGTTCTTGTATACTTCTATGAAAATATAGCAATTGAACAATTCTTTAACGGTTTACATTTGAGTCATTTGAACTAGTTATCGTTAAGATGGATATGGTTGATATGAGGGTGTTCATATAGTTAACCTCGGTTAACTACGTTGATCCAACATAGTATACACTTTTAGGTACGGCTACTACACCCAAATGAGGTTACCTTTTATTTGTGTGTAACAAGCTAAGTTCGATCTAACGGTTGATATTAGCTTGAATCTAATCAGGTTTACATCTAACGGTGAATATTAAATGCTTTGTTACCAAGGTAACTTAGATTGCGAACCCTGATTTGGAAACTATATACAGGAGAACTCTAACAACTGGGAACCCTATTCCCCACACCTCCTGCGTGATACTAGTTGTATAAGCTAGAGTCGATTCTCTTTTAACCTTAGGTTTTTCAGGAAACCTGCAGATTAACGATTTAAAGACTTTATTGGGATTGTGAAGCTAGACCCAACTATTTTCTTCGTAGTTACGTGATCTGACCTTGTAGTTTCAATCGTGTTTGAGTACTATCTTCTTTAAGATTGGCTCGAGATTTAATCTCCGATAGGCAAGATAAAAAGTAGTCACAAACATCTTCGTCTCATTGTTTGTGATTCCACAATATATTGTTTCGCTACCATACGATTAAGATTATTGTGAGGTGATTGATACGGCACATCAATTGTCTTATGTTCACCTTGATTTATCAAAAGACGGAACAAAACTCGTGGGTATTTCTGTGGGAGACATATTTATCTATTCCTATAGACTTTTCTGTGTGAGACAGATTTGTTTAACAAGTGTTCGACTTTGGGTCGTAGCAACTCTTGGTTGTGGATGAGATCGGCTGAGATAATTAAGGGCATAGTATCCTGCTGGGATCAGAGACGTAGGGAGAACAACTGTACCTTAAATCAGTGTGAGATTAATTAGGGTTCAACTACAGTCCATTCCGAAGTTAATTGGTAGTAGGCTAATGTCTGTAGCGGCTTAATACAGTGTGGTATTCAAACCTAGACTAGGTCCCGTGGTTTCTCTGCATTTGCGGTTTCCTCGTTAACAAAACTTCTGGTGTCTGTGTTGTTATATAATAGAAATATCACAGATTGTGTGTTGAATCGATCAATTGGGAAATCCCACCTTTGGTTGTTGATTTAAATTAATTGACACTTGAATATTGGTGTTTGGTACCGTTCAAGTTATTTCACATAATAATCAGGCTCACGGATTTGTATTTGTTTGATTTGCTGATTACATTGTGAAACGGAGATATAAAACTCTTTGACATACTTTTCCCTGGATTGAGTCTAATTGTCTAGTTGATTTTCCTGAAAGTATATTGGATTTTGTCTATTCAGATTACCAAACGAAATATTGAGTGTAGTTGTTAGACCCCCCACTTTTTCACTTTCTAGTTCAAACAACCTAGTTAGGCTACGACAGAGGAAACAACCTAAACCGCATGGTTAGATAATTTGGGAATATAACCCGAACCAAAACCATAACTAAAAATATCGGGTATTACAAGGACACTCAACATCCATAGGATAGCGTTATAAATATGTATGCTTCCCAAACTATGAGTGAGCAACTGATGGGTAGATGCGGATTTGGCACTACCCCTGTCGATTTCATAAAAATGATGGATATTAAAACTGCACCTGCATCCAATCCATTATCCGACGGATTTGATATTCACATGTGAATGGATAAACCAGGTGGATGGGCGGATTTCAAAATACAATAACTTACAACTAAAACTTATTGTAGTTGCTGGAAATCCCACAACTACACCCAAATGATTATTCACACTCAGACTTACCAAAACCTAGTGAACAAGATAAGATTCAATTCATTTTATTAATTTCTTTTAAGGTTTTTACACAAAGATGGAGATATTTCTCAAAGAATACAAACCCTAATTCAGACTTTACAACTTTTCTCACCAAACTATTACTTGGACTAGAAAAAACCTCATTACCATATGTCACTATGGGAAAAATATACATCTACAACTGGGGTTTTACAACGCTTTTCTAAACATTGTAGAAAGTCCTATGTTTTACAACTGGTTTCAAAGGAAGTGTTGTCGTATATCATCACTACCAACACTTAGGACCAAGGGGTTGCGCTAAGAAAACAAACGACAACTCTTTAAGAAAAAGTGTTGTGACGACATTTAGCTATAACAACTCTGTTTTATAAGTGTAGTGACTTAGCCTATCACAACTCTCACAAGTGTTGTTGAAGAACACAAAAATATGATAATGAAAAATATGTTAGAGGGGAGATTCGAACATGAACCTACTGCATGGATGTCTAGCTCGTCAACCATCCTTTCAGTTCACCAGTTTTAGTTTTTTTTCATTTTTTTTAAATAGAAACCTATAACAACACTTATAAGTGTTGTTGAAGTAAAAATATATAACGTTGGAAAAAATGAGGTTGGGGGGATTCGATCCTGAGCCTCAGGCATGGAAATCTACACCACTAACCATCCTACACTATCACATGTTCTGTCAAGTTTGTGGTTCTTTAATACACTAACTTTATGACAACCCTTCATAAGTGTTGTAAAATAAAATGTAATGCTCAAAAAATAATGCTCAGGTGACTGAGCCGCAAACAACGCGAAGCCTTCTCTGAAAATTACTTATTTTCGATAAGGGTAGTATGGTCATTTTCACAGTTTCCATAATGTTTATTGCACTTTTTTCCATCAAGGGTAATATGGTCATTTTCACATTCTGAAATATTTACTTTACCTATTTCCGATAAGGGTAGTCTTGTCATTTTTCACAGTCTCCATAATATTTATTGCATTTATTTTCATCAAGGGTAATATGATCAGTTTCATATTTTATAATATTTATTTACTTTACCTATTTCCAGTAAGGGTAGTCTAGTCATTTTCACAGTCTCCATAATATTTATTGCACTTATTTCCATCAAGGGTAATATGGTCATTTTCAAAGTGTAATATTTACATTACTTATTTTCGATAAGGGTAGTCTGGTCATTATAAAAGTTTCGATAATATCTATTGCACTTATTTTCACTTAGGGTAATATGGTCATTTTCATAGTCTATAATATTTTCTTTACTTATTTCCGATAAAGGTAGTATGCCCATTTTCACAGTCTCCATAATATTTATTGCACTTATTTTCATTAAGGGTAATATCGTCATTTTCACATTTTGTAATATTTACCTTTCCTATTTCCGATAAGGGTAATCTGGTCATTTTTCACAGTCTCCATAATATTTATTGCACTTATTTCCATTAAGGGTGATATGGTCATTTTCATATTCTGTAATATTTACTTTACATATTTCCAATAAGGGTAGTCTGGTCATTTTCACAGTCTCCATAATATTTATTGCACCAAATCTGAAAATTTTCATTTTCGGTTCACCCAAATGAGAAACTTAGATCCAACTCTAGTAATCTTTGAACCGGTGATGTTCAAATCTGATAAATTTCATATTCAGTTCATCCAAATGAGAAACTCAGGTCGAACTTTAGTAATCTTTGAACCCGTGATGTTCAAATCTGATAAATTTTATTTTCAATTCATCCGAGTGAGAAACTGAGGTCCAACTCTAGTAATATTTGAACCTGTGATGTTCAAATCTAATAAATTTCATCTTCAGTTCATCCGAATTTGAAACTCAGGTCCAACTCTAGCAATCTTTGAACCTGTGATGTTTAAATCTGATAAATTTCATTTTCGGTTCACCCGAATGAGAAACTTAGGTCCAACTCTAGTAATCTTTGAACCGGTGATGTTCAAATCTGATAAATTTCATATTCTGGGTTCATTGAGAATTTGAAACTCAGGTCCAACTCTAGCAATCTTTGAACCTGTGATGTTCAAATATGATAAATTTCATCTGCAGTTCATCCGAATGAGAAACTCAGGTCAAACTCTAGCAATCTTTGATCCTGGTACACATACAATATGCAAAAATAGTTTTTTTTAAGGTTTCATAGAATATCTTGAAGGAATCTTACCTTTAAATGTATGAATTCGTCGTTCTTACCAAGTTTCTGACTTATAGTAGTCAACTCGCGGCCAGGTTTCGATCTCGGATCCTGGTACGCATACAATATGCAGAAATATGGTTTTTTTAAGGTTTCGTAGAAAATATCGAAGGAATCTTACCTGTAAATGGATGAATTCGTCGTTCTTACCTAGTTTCTGACTAATAGTAGTCAACTCGCGGCCAGGTTTCGATCTCGGAGCCTGGTATGCATACAATATGCAGAAATAGGTTTGTTTGTGGTTTCGTAGAATATTCTGAATGAATCTTACCTGTAAATGGATAGATTTGTCGTTCTTTCCAAGTTTCTGACTTAGAGTCGTCAACTCATGGCCAGGTTTCGATCTCGGAGCATGGTATGCATAGAATATGCAGAAATAAGGTTTGTTTAATTTTTCGTAGAATATACCGAAGGAGTCTTACCTGTAAATGGATGGATTCGTCTATTTTACTAAGTTTTTGAATTAGAGCAGTCAACTCGCGGCCAGGTTTCGATCTCGGAGCCTGGTATGCATACAATATGCATAAATAGCTTTTTTTAAGGTTTTGTAGAATATTTCGAAGGAATCTTACCTGTAAATGGATGGCTTATTCGTTCTTACCAAGTTTCTGACTTATAGTAGTCAACTCGCGGACAGGTTTCGATCTTTGATCCTGATTTTCATACAATATGCAAAAATAAGGTTTGTTTAAGGTTTCGTAGAATATTTCGAAGGAATCTTACCTGTAAATGGATGGATTCATCGTTCTTACCAAGTTTCCGACTTAAAGTAGTCAATTTCGATGATGTATCATGCTAAGTTTGAAGTCAAAACCCTCTCACAGCTTCTTGGTTCATAGATTGTATTCTATTATTCCAAGTTTGAAGTTCGAATCGACATTGAGCTTCATACTTATCGATTTTGATGAATATCATGCTAAATTTGAAGTCAGAACCCTCTTCGAGCTTCTTGGTTCATAGGTTGTATGTTGTTATACCACATTTGAAGTTCGAATCGACACTAAGCTTCAAATCCATCAATTTCGATGATGTATCATGCTAAGTTTGAAGTCAGAACCCTCTCAGAGCTTCGTGGTCCATAGAATAAATGACATTAATTATACCAAGTTTGAAGTTTGAATCGACGATGAGCTTCATGTTTATCGATTTCTATGATGTATCATGATAAGTTTTAAGTCAGAACCCTCCCAGAGCTTCCTGGTTCATATTTTCTATGCCGTTATACCATATTTGAAGTTCGAATCGACTATGAGTTTCATATTTATCGATTTCAATGATATATCATGATACGTTTAAAGTCAGAACCCTCCCAAAGCTTCTTGGTTCATAGGTTTTATGTCTTAATACCATATTTGAAGTTTTAATCAACACTAAGCTTCATATTATTTATTTAGATGATGTATCATGTTGAGTTTGAAGTTTGAACCCTCCTGGAGATTCTCAGTTCATAGTTTGTATGACGTTATACCACATTTGAAGTTCGAATCGACATTGAGTTCATATTTATCGAATTCATATTTCATTTTCCCGATTCATTCTTATATATTTTTTAGAATTTTTTTATATCAGAATATCAATAACAATGCCATAAATTTATTAATATTTTTTTTGGATTTTCTTTTCGTGTCGAAGGTTGATAAGATAGTCGAATAATGAGTTCATATTAACACAACGAGAAACACATGCTTCTCAATCCGTATGACCACCCCAAGTATAATCTCAACCGTCAAGATTTTCCCTTAATCCGTATGAGTGGGATGAAATGAAATCTTGTTCGTACATTCTTTTGGTTGGATCCCCTAACCCTCCTCGACACTAAGAACTCCAATTCCTACGTCTCTCTTTTCTTCCTCAGCCTCAGCCTGCGCCTGCGCCTCTCCTCTCCCTTTTTTTTTTTTCTGCAGATCGAATGCGTGGTGTTGATATTTGCTTCTTACATATGGATCTGCATCATACCCATCTCTATTCAACATCATAGAACCCTAATTTAATCTTCAATCGAATCTCGAGACCAGATTCAGAAACCCCATCTCACTTCATCTCCAATACAAGTTTAGAACTTCAATTTAGACTTAACACATGATTCTTCCTTTCCACAAATCAATAAACGTCAATCACCACCACCAACCGTTATCCCTAACTTGTCTAATCTCTCGACCTCACAACCTCAGAGTTCTCACGTAATAAATTGCTGTAGAACGAGGATGATTTCGAGAAGTCAGTGAGATAGGGTTTTCTGAAGTTGGTTTGCTTTCTGAGTTGGTGTAGAACGAGGATGATTTTGAGTTGTAGCAAATGAAGATTAAGAGGGTTGTTGATCAATTGATGAGTTGAAGCATTTCTTCTGATTAGTCGAATAGAAAAGGTAAATCAAAGATTTAATTTAGGGTTTCTTTAATTAAGCTCTGTTTTGTGTGAAATTGATGTGTTGTTTGATCTTTAGTAATGGGTTTGTTTATTAATTGAACTGTAGATGGATGTAATAGGTATAATTTAGTTTCCGTAGGAAGTTGACTTTGAAATTAGGGTTTATGCAAATTAGGGTGTCTGAAATCGAAATCAGCAGATGAATTGGTTTGTGGTGATTAAAGCTGGGTGTTGATTTAAGGTTCTGCAAAGAAGAAAATAGAAAGTATGGGTTCAATTTGAGTTGTATTCAAGAATCAGAGATATCATGGCTAGGAAGAGCTGATAATAATGAACTGGTTTTGGTGGTGTGCGGTGACAGTTGCATGGAATTGTGTTTGCAAGATGTGTATGGAATGAAGATTTGGTTGTGGTTTAGATGTATGATGAAAAGCTTTCTGTTTAAGGTGTTATTACACACTGGATTACATTTTTTCCATGTGTTGATTGATTACTTTGTAAACTTTTAGGCCAGCAAAGACTCTGATGAAGAAATGGAAGAGGATGAAGAAACACAAGCTAAAGAAGTAATGATCTTTTCTTTTGCTCATGGAAATTATAATTTTATAATCATAGTTTTTTTTTCCAACTCATTCTTCAATCACTCATTTGCCTGTTTCTTATTGCAGCCTAAGACCCCTGCAACTCCTAAGGCTCAAAGCACTGGAGGAGGATCAAAGACATTTTTTGATGTGACTCTCGCAGTTTCTATTGATAAACCTGATGTGTGAGTATATTTTGTTATGAGAAATTTCAAACTTTCTGACCTTTGATAAATGTCATCGTCTCAACACCTCTCCTTTCTTTGTGTTGTGTAGGGTTGAGTTCTTTAAACAATGTGGTCCAATTGCTGATATATGTTTCTCTCAGACGAGGACGGAAGGTTCAAAGGATTCGGCCATGTTGACTTTGAAACAGAATAAGGTGCATGGAATGTAACTTTCCACCCCATGACCTGTTAAAAACCCTTTTGTTCTTTAGAATTATTCTAATTGACAATTTACTCTCGCAGGCAGTGAAGTTGAATGGTAAGGAATTGTGTGAACGTCATGTCAAGCTTGATTTTTCTCGTGAAACAGGTGACAGGGGTGATAGGGGTGCTTTTACCCCTCAGAGCGGGTACTGCAACTTACTTTTCATATTCTATGAACAATAACTTCTGGATTATTTTTGGGGGTGAATGCCTTTGCTAATAATTTAGTGTTGGTTGTTATTGGTGGTGCTTCATTCTCAGCCGGTGTTGGTATAAAGTGTTGAAGCATTTCAATCCTATCAAATGCTAGTGCTAGTGAGCATCCCTTTCTCCATAGGTCTGTTACTTTGAATTTCAAATTTTGGGTGAATCTTTACATTACATTTGATTATGGGTATTGGGTTTTTGGAACTTTCTATGTTTAAAAGCTTTTTTTCTGGGCGTTCCTTGGGTGTTTTAGATTCCATTAATTGTCTTAGTTTGAAAGTGAACTAATGGTAGGAACTGGTGTTGTATCCATTGAGTTTGCTTAATTTGTTGGGGTTCGTTTATATGGGATGAAACTCAATGAAGAAAGCAACAAGAGTTAGGGTTCACAGGGAATAAAAGCTGGTATTCATTGGTGTCCTCCGAATTGATAAGAAGCCCAATGGTCCTTGGGTGATGGAATTCGGTGATAATATTCCTGCTCGGGCTTTTGATAATTTTCAAGTAAGTAGTAGCAGATGCCATACATCATTCAAGCTGTTTCCCTGCACTTTTTCTCTTTCTCTGGGTGTTTCCATCTTCTGAGCCTGTGCTTAATTGTTTGTATCATGTCCAGTTTGTGAACTTTACAGAGATTATGTATAAGAACATGGAGATACCTACTCAATACGAAGCATGAAAGCAACAGTGGAACTTAACCTATTAGGGTAATAATGGTGTTACTTTTCTAGGTTTCCTGAGTTCTGTCTCACTGCTTTGTTAGTGTCATTGTTAGTCTTTTTCTGGTAAATAAAAGAAGCCTAAAATATTTTGTCCTCTTCATATGTTTTAAGCAGTCGTCGGTCAGGGAAGTCACCCCAAAGGATTGCTATTCCTCCACATGTCTACAGTTCACAACGTTCGTACATGAGCAGTTTTAAGCAGAGTTCAACTTTATATGATGCATCTTCAGTTAACTCGAAAGCTGGAGCCTTTCCTTTGGTTATTGAGTGACTTTGTGGAGCCTTTACTTTGGTTATTGTTTTAGTGCTACAAGTCATTTCTGGAATACGTAAGTTCGACTTGTGGTGGATAGCTAATAATATACATGTTTGAGTTGGATATTAATTTTTTCATATTGATCCAAAACAGGTTTGTCCTATTTTCCTAAGCAACCCTAAGGATATGGCGTTCGGCTGTGGACATCAGGTTGAATATCTGTGTTGTCTTGTCTTTGGATAGTACTTTTGGCAGTTGGGTTCATAAAATTCGAAACTGCATCCAATAGGAAGTTGTTCTTGTTGAACCAGATGGATAGCAAAGAACTGAATGGTGGTGCACTTGAGCTGAAATTGATAAAGAAGTGATGCAAGTTTGCTGTGGGTTGAGTATGCTAGTCGATGTTTGGCTGTGAAATGGTATTTGCTGGTGAGATGGAGGTTTGAATCTGAGTTTGAGTCACACTTGGTGGAGCTTCAGGTGTTGATGGTGTGGTAGTTGCATAAAACAAACATCTAAAAGGTTATATGAATCGCATAAGTTGTTTTACCTGTAAATTGAGTTCTAACCGTTGGTTTCTGTTGAAGCTTTTATATGTTATAACTGATTATTTGATGCATCTTATGTTAAATTTTGAAGATGATCGGACAGTGATAAGGCTCCGAATCGATTGGATTTTTCCAACTGCGTATCTACAGATTTCAGAAACGTGTTGTACTTCTTGTACTCTTTCCGTGACTTATCTTCCTGTTGGATTTTTCTAATATCTTATTCACATATCCTACTTGTTATTGTTGTCCTTCTGTAGAAATTTCACAATGTTTTGACACCATTAGGTACCCTAAATCCCCTGCTTGTTATAGCTGTGTGTGCAGTAAACCATGTGAGAAACAGGTCCGAGGAATACCAGATTCTGAACTTTCTAGCCGTTAGAACCTTATCAAAATTTAATATGATGTAGCATAGGTTCTTATGAGTTTCCAGTTAGAATTTCATGAAGATCAGGTAGGTGTACGTCACATTTTACCCTGTAATGTTAACTGTTGGTTCAATACAATGTTTCTTGTTCGGAATTACAATTCATGTACATTAGTAATTATGGTTAAACTGCACAAGATTACGTTCTCTTCTTCGGGATGCCAAAATTTGGACCCCGAAAGAGAAACGATTCTCATAGATAATCTAACCATGTTCATATAGAATATATATTAGTGGTATCCATGGTGATGGCAAGCTGGTGTTGCAGGTGATGCTGTAATGGAATTGGAATGGGTCTTTGCAGTGAGGTTGTATCTGCAGTTGAAGATGTGTATGTTGCTTATGAACACAAGTTGCAATGATGGTTAATGGGTGAGCGGAATGTTTGGCATTTGGTTTGCACTCACAGGGTGAAGGTTTAGATTTTTGTCGTACTAATGACCTTGCAAGTACTTTTTTGAACTGACGAGCCTACATTGTGTGTGATTACTCCTCATGTGGATGATTCTCATGTCTACATGCCGACTTCATAGTTCAAGTATGTTAGTGATACTGTCGAATAGTGTTCTCATAGACATCTTAATCTTCATAATATTTTTGGAGTCAACTTTTTGTAACAAGCATCTATATTACTGCCATTTTTTAGATGTGTGTTTAACACTAGTATGGTAACTTAAACTAATGTAAATGTGTGACACTCACAGGATAATATGAAATTATGAATGTGAAATACTTTCGGCTATTCAGTTTTAGCTATAATTGTTTTTTTCAAAAATGTTTTATGCACACAACTTCTAATAAGAGTTGTGTTCCATATTTCAACTACACAAACCAGTGGTTGTTAAACAATGTCTTTACGACATAACTAGGTGTTGTCCAACATAGTTCTACAACTCTAACAAGTGTAGTGCAAATCTTATTCATAATAGTAACAAGTGTTGTGTTACATATTTCTATGATACACATCTTAGGTTGTCTAAGATAATCCTTCGACTTATACAAGTGTTGTGTTACATATTTCTATGATACACATCCTAGGTTGTCTAAGATAGACCTAAAACTTATACAAGTGTTGTGTTACATATTTTTACGATACGCATCATTTGTTGTGTAAAATAGTCCTACAACACAAGCAAGAGTTGTGTTAGGCTTTAAAAAAAAATCGAAAGAGAATCACAACTTAGGCAGAATATTGTCGAACCATGAATCACAACACCATTTACAACTCTTAGTCAAGTATTGTAGAAAAGCTTGGACTTTCTACAATACCCCCTTCCATAACCCATGAAATGGAGTTGTCGTAGGGGTACTACAACTCTTAGATTGTGTTGTAAACGTTGTTTTTTCCCGTAGTGTGTATTGCACTCTACCTCCTTATATAGGTCTTTTACATAATGAATGATGGCTAATAAAGTGATTTCTTTCCCAACAAACTCTGCTAAAACCTTGCTCTATTGTCTCCTTACCGTGTAATCTCAGGTCAATGATATTATCACACTGGCATCACGCTTTTCATGTAAACTTTATCTTCATCACCGAGATGTCCATGCTAAGTCTGATTGATCATCGTGGTCTTACCCACATTCTTCTCATGATCCTTCTTCATCGTTCTTCTTTTATCGTCAATTCTTATCGTTATCCAGTCTTCATGACACTTTTTATTTGTCGTGATTTTAACTTTCTTAAATATGGCGAGACGATATTTTGTATCCACACTTACATTGAAGAATACTGAAAATCCATTTGTTAATAGATCGTTGGAATACACTTCTCTAGTAATATATTAGAGTTTGGATTTAAGACCACTCACAACAACAATATTGATACAGGTAGAGGCGACACAAAATGGAAAATTACAACAATGTTGGTGTATAAATGATGTTCTTCCGGGAAAGGGGTCCTTAATCAGAGACATTCTCGAAGACGTTTCTATCGAGTTTGGGTATCAATACAATGGGTTTGTGTGTAATTCTCTTATAATAATGTATGGAAAATCCGAGCAGGTTGAGCTTTCGAGACAAGTGTATGATAGAATGGCTAATAGAAGTTTAGATTTTGGGATGATCGGTGCTTATGCACAATCGGGATTTTTCATATTTTTGTATGATACTTAACTATTCTTAACAATCGGTGCTATTTATAAGACACCTATTTCTTATAATATCCTTCATATTTTTGTATGATACTTAACTATTCTTTGGGCACGGTGTCCAACGGCTGAATGATGTTCCATCCGCGTCCAACTCGTAAAAGCTACCGGTTTTAAAAATATACTCGCATCCAATCCACCAATTACGGGCTGGATGTCCACCAATTACGGTTTTAAAAATATACTCGCATACTTGCGGATTGTGTCGGGTAAAATCCGCAAGTATGGACGTTTTGCTCGCCCCTACCCAAAAACATGTATTTGATTTGTGAGTGTATCGGAACTCGGAAGAAATGATAAATGTTTTAGGCCCAGTAACATTTTGTTTGACATAAGATCCGTTTGGTAGGGAGCTAGGGTTTTATAAGGGGTTCGATTCAGTAGCAGTTTTCACTTTCCTCTTATCCACATCTTCTCAAGCAAAAATGGTGGATGAAGAGCGAGCGGCAAAGAGACCTAAGTTTGATCCATATATGACCAAGTTAATTGAAGATTTCGTTGATTCGATTTTTGCTCCGCCTCGCCCTCGTATTCAAGGTAGGATGCGGAACGAAGAAGAAATCACTTATCCAGTAACTATAGTCGGTTACACACCGGATTGGGCGTATACCAATGTTTTTACGCTGATGAGGTTGCTTGTTTGCATAGAAATTAGAGAGAATGGTAGGGGTCTTAACTATGATTCTCAATTTCAAGTTAATCTTGCTCAGATAACTCGTCCGGCCAATAGAGTTGAATTTAAGAAGGCGATTTATAGCTATTTACCTCACCATTATGCTTCAGTAGTTACCGATTTTGTTATAATGTGGAATGGTGTACCTATGTCGGCAAGCAAGCAGTTTCAGTACAAGCAACCCGTATAATCAGGGTAAGAATTCTTGCTTCTGTTTGTTAATTACTCTGAGACCCATGTCCAGAAATCTTCCATTTTAGGAAAATATCAGGTTAACATTGCAAGTTATTCTCTGTGTTGAACTCATTTTAGGAAAATATCAGGTTAATATTATACTAGTAATGCAGCTTTGTTTCTTTATTTTTTTCTACGTAATATTAGTCCCTTTTTAACTCAAAAACACTAATGGCTGGTACATGAGTTAGTGTCAGAAATATCGTTTTGATGTGTGATAGCTTTTGTTGTTTTTGAAGCGGCAACCCCAGGTACGTAGACATTGCTTGATGTTGTATGGGGAGGTTTTTGACATGGTTTACATTGTATTTTGTAAATGACTATCACGGCGTTGTCAATCTAATTTATCATGAAACTTCTGATGGTGTTTTCGTGTCTCAGATTGCTTAGTGTATCTTTGATCTGTTTCTTATATATGTGGGAGTTTGTTATTCTAACTCCGTATGGTTACATCTGCTTTTTCTCAATTGATGCTGTCTTAGTATGCATGTTACATCCCCCGAAGGCCAGAAGCCCTCCATTCTCACTGACTCACTGATCTCCGGTATTGCTGCAGTTGCACCTCGTAGTCATATTTTTATATGGTTGAAATAGGGGTGCAGATCTCTTGTAATCCTTGGTTCTTGAGAAGGGTTCAATGTAGAAATGCATTTCGCAGGGATAAGGTTTCGATTTGTACTATATATCCAAGAAACGAAAATGGAAGTTGTAGAGGTGGATACCAGCAACTTCAAAGGTTCATAGTAGTAGAGGTGGATACCAGCAACTTCAAAGGTTCGTAGCACAGAATGGATAATCTTCTCAAAAGAACGGACAAACAAACCAGTTGAAGCAAATGGCCAAAAAACTCTGGTTGTTGATTCCTTTTGCAATCTTGTGGGCATTATGGCGGGAAAGAAATCAAAAGGTGGTGGCCAAAAGAAGAAGTGGTGAGAAGGAAAAACAGATTGATCGAATCTATGAAAGATTCAAACTTCCATATGCAGCTATTATACACTTCGGCTGCAAATGAAGTTTCTGATATGGATCGTGCCACTACACCGTAGCTATTCTTAAAAATAGGAAACTGACTATAAATTAGATTTTTGGATTCGACTCCATCACCACTGATCAAGGATCTAACAAATCTCACTTTCAAGAATCTCAAAGAAGCCCAGCATTCATCTCAACTCTCAACGCTCAAAACAGTAACACGAACGAATCCAAGTGATGAAAACTTGTTCAAGAAAGTTTATGACCAAGTGCAAAGAGTCAGTGAAATTACATAGGAAGCAAGCTTCAGTTGAGAAAAACTGCTTTATGTAATCATATAAAGTTAGAAAAGATAAACTGCTGCTACCTGCACAGCAGAATCCAGAATGTTTTGCCATTTTTTTTTTAACACAAACAGTGTCACAACCTCAATAGGGCATCTGCAAGCCCAAGTGCTTTTGTACTATATTTCCAGAATAATATTTAAACTCCCACATATAAAGCAAAATTCGTGAAGAATCAGATCGAAGATACACTGTGCAATATGAGATGAGGAAACCTATATTGTGAAAGGCGTCCTAGGCAATAAAAGCGCCCAGGCGCCAAGATGTGTGCAGTTTTTTCTTTCTCTAATTTTTCCTCGGACGCCTAAGCACGCCCTAGACGCTAGGAGAAGGGCTTGGCGCCTCGCCTAGCGCCTAACACAACATAGAAGGAAACAACATCAGTAGGTTCATGATTTATTAGATTAACAACTCCGTGTTAGTCATTTGCAAAATACAACGTAAACCATGACAAAACCTCCTAATCCCACATCAAGCAATGTATCATCTCGCTGGAAAGGTTGGTAAGTACAAGCGGTAAAATATACATGGGATTGCTGGCTTAAAAACAACAAAATCTATCACGCATAAAAACAGTATTTCTGACACTATGTCATGTACCAGCCATTAATATTTTTGAGAGCAGGAGTTGAAAATGGACCAATATCAACTACACACAGAAAAAGAAAAACAAAGCTGTAATACTAATAGTAACATCGTAACATACTGCTTCTACTTGGCAAGATATGCTCAGACCTACATGAAGCTCCACTCTTACTTTGACCCTGTTTTCAAACAAAAAGAGTACCAGGAAATCAGAATAATTCTAATTCAGAATAGGAATTATGCAGATAGGAACTCCAAACATAAATCAGTTCTTAAGGCCTGTGCTTGACAACATCTACTTTAAGTATGGTGTTGCATGTAACTGAAAATTTGAGGGAATTTGGGTCAAAAATTTTAGCAGGGAGGATAGCAGTAGCCACCTTGTTTAGAATCAGATATTTAACACTGAGATATAAGCACCTATGTTTACGAAAACTAAAACAAGCCACAATATAGATAAATAGAGATGCCAAAGACAAATAAGTGAAAAATGTGAAAGTTATCTGTTTACCAGATTCGGAATGAATTCTTTTTTCAGCATTGGAAAGATCTAGAGCCATTAACTGATGATCAAGTTTGATTGCAATGTCTTTGGCCAGAGTTCCTGCTGCGACTTCACCCATTGCTTTTTCAGTCCTCAAGGTAACATCAGCTCTTTCATTTGAAAGTACTAAAACAGTACCTCCCCTACGAAAGAGAATTTATAAATCAAAGAATGAAAACAAAAACAAGATAAAACAAGTAAGGAGTAGATAACTTACCATCCATGATATGCTGCCCAATGAAGCGCTGTCCAGCCATTACGATCCTTGAAATCAAGTGAGAAACCAAAACGATTGTACAACATAATAGCCCAATTGTATCCCAACATAGAACAAATGTGAATCACTCCTTGACCCTTGCTGTCGAGATTAATACCATTTCTCTCATTCCCATCAGATTTTCTCTCTAGCAACCATTTCTTCAACCAAGTCCTCAAAAAGATCTCGGGGCGTGTCTTTTCGATCCTTGATCGACTTAAAGCTAACCTTATACCTTTGAAACCGAGTAGAAGACCAAGTCTCGTCTCCAACTTAATCACCTCATCTTTGAGAATCATAGTATCATCTTCAGCGGACGGGAGATACTCAAAACAAAAGATTTCACTAATGGGTGTGATCCCATTTAATGTGACAAAGAGGGGAACACGACTAGGAAAGTGTGGAACTGCAAGAGCATGGAACTCATGCTCATTAACCTTGCTTAACTTCACACAAACATCTCCAATCATAAGACCTAAGTACTCTGGATCAATGGAATCATTACGAATACGACCTCTAACTGTGATCTGAGAAGAAAACATCAAAAGGTTCAGTACAACCTACAACACCAACTAGAACAAGAAAAGCACAAAGAGAAAACACTTACCCATTTGGTGTCTGTACAAATGAGCTTAAAAGGATAATAATCTGCAACCAAGAAAGGAAGCTCACCACCATAACGGTTCTCTATCATGGAAATTACAACTGTTCCATTTTGAAACCAAAATTCAGTTGAGAATATCTCTATCACAAAGAGTAAAAGAACAAAGTAGCAGTAGCAGTAAGTATGTAAATAGCTAGAACTTCTTACATTTCTGCCTCTCGTCAAATTCAGCGTCCTCTCCTTCCAATCGAATCTCAAAAGTCTCAGCAGTCAATTCGCAATTCTCAGCAGTCAATTCGCGATTCTCATCCATGTTTGCTCAGATTAAGCCCTAACCCTAGACAGAAGAAGAATGAAGAAACAATCATCAATCAGTAAAAGAAACAAGATAATAATCTATTCAATTTCAGATACATATACAGTAATTAAAAAATCAGTAGAAGAAGAAAGATGGAATTTTTATTTTTATTTTCAGATTGAATCACCTTCTTTCTTCCGCCTTTCTCCAAATCAGAAACTGAACCCCAGACTTCCTTTTTCTCGATTTTTATTTCTTTTCTTTGGATGCGGATTTTGGTGCCGCCCGGCCCGTCTCCCTATCAAATGACCATGTGCCGTCGTCTAAGGGGCCTACATAATAGGACTCTTCTCCAAAGAGTCCAAACCCGACAAGTTTTAGATCTTGTTTGTTTGCATCTGACTCGACGTCTGGATTTGAGTCAACAGTCAGACCGTTTGTTTTGCATTTTGAGTCATATCTGACTCGGCCTCTGACTCAAACATAATCCCTGACTTGGACCCATTTGAATCAGGTAACAAAATACCCCTAACTTACGGGATCAAATCATTGACTCATGTTTTTTAAGTCAGATGAGTCAGATCTGACTCAAAACAAACATATCGAGTCAGATCCATATGACTCATATCTAGACGGCTCAGATGAGTCAGGAGTAAACAAACATGGTGTTAGTGTAGTAGGAATATGCATGGTGGAGAAGTTTCTATTCATGGAGTGCTTCGGTGGCTTGACACCATGGAAACGCCATCAACTTTTAGTTTTCTAAAATATCAAAATGAATTTAAAATTTTCCACACTTCCAACATCCACACACATGAAACACGAGTCCCTTCTTCTCTATGTTGGCATGAGGCTTACAAACTTTATTTTGTTTTTTTTCGAAACAACAAAATCATTCCAAGAGTGCCGAGAGGGCACAGTAAAAACGCAAAGTACAAAAGTCACAATAGTAAAGCGATGGAAATTACATGTTGTTTTTAAAATTTTCCCATCTACACATAAAGTCATCAAAAGTAAAGATCCTAAGCTCTTTATACATAGAAGCCCAAGAGTATAGAGTTGTTTTAATGTTAATGAGCAATTTCTCATAAGTGATTGATTCACTCCTAAACACCCTGTTGTTCCTTTCGGTCCAAAGAATAGACTAAATCGCGAATGGTAGGCAGTATTTGATGAAGATTGACGGTTTCAAGCTAAATTTAAGTTTCCAATCGGTCAGCACTTGGATCACTGTATTGGGAGGAGACCATGTTTCATCAAGCAAACCTAAAAAATGCTGCCATAAATCAACTGCCACATTGCAACTAATAAATAGATGGTTTGTTAACTCATCCTCATTGTTGTTTCAAAACCTACATCTACCATTCTCAATTTCCATTCCTCTTATTTTCAGATTTTCTACTGTAGGAAGACTATTAATTGCAACTTCCCACACTATTAAAGAAATTTTGGTGGGAATGGTTTTGTTCCATGCATACTTGCGAGGGAAGGTGCTTGTGTTACTTGTTCCGGCGCCATCATTATGAAGAGTCTTGTATGCTGCTTCAACAGAGAACTTGGTGTTGCTTGTACTGCCATTTTTCCACTCTCGCTTGTCTTCTTCGTTACCCAGTTCAGTTGGCTTGCCAATAAGATTCAAGAGTTGTACTATTTCTTTTAGCCTTCTTTTGAAACCCATATCCCAGGCCTTATGGTTGACATCACTTGTAATCACCATTTCTTTGACAACAACATCTTTTTTCTTGGTCATTTTCCAGATTCTAGGAAACCTTTCTTTCAACGGCTTTTCGGTTTTCCATTTATCATTCCAAAACAAGCTTTTATCTCCACATGACGTAGTAATTTTCATCCCTTGTTTAAGAAGAGGGAGTCTTTTCAGAATTCCTTTCCACACCCCGTGCCCACAGTTTTTCTTTGTTTCCTTCGGTACCCATGCTTCAGAATTTCCTTCAAATTTTTCGAGGATTATTTTCCTCCATAATGCTTTTTTCTCTTCGCCAAAACACCACAACCATTTCGTTAAAAGTGCGTCATTCATTGTTCGCATACATTTCATGTTCGCATACAAACTTTATTTTGTTAGTGTTGGTTTTAAAATTTTTAACATTCTAGAACATCTTTACTTCGATTTCATGTTTCTCAAAGTGTTCAACCTAGAAACTGTTTCGTGGTTAAAGGGATTGAAAGAAAATATCATAATGGTGACATAATCTACATGCCCAGCTTGTCACTAGGTTAATAACCAAAAGCTTTGTATGATACTTTATTTCTTATTAGCTACACTAAAATATTAAATTTATTTGGATGTTTTTAAGGGAAAATTTTATGATGGGAACCAAGCTATTCCAAGCTTGGAAAAAATGTGGAATGTCAAGTCTAATGGATTTCAAGTTGGGGCTATCCAAAATTTTCTACGCCATTTTACAAATGTCTCGGATATTATGGAAAAATGCTGTAAACTATACTTCTTTTCCTAATTTGTTCAGTTGCACCATCATTCTAGTATGTGGCTTCATTCAGCTGGTCCTCCTGGAGCAATAATAGTGCGTATTTATTATTGTTTACAGTTTATGAGATCAGCCCGCTAAACACATGGATCTAAAAAGCATATTTTACATTTCTGAGAGGAAAAATCATAGTGCGTCTTTATTGTGGTTGTTGAGTTGAAAATGTTGAAATCGAAGCCATAACTTTGGTTGTGAAGAGAGATCTAGATCTGATATGTTGTTGTTTGTCGAAGGGAAAAGAAAAAGATAAACTAAAAGGGCCGAAATATTTTCTACTTTTAAGGCACAGAGATCAGCCCGCTAAACTAGGATTCATTGTGACCGTAGATGTGTTTTTATTATTTCATTTGACGGCCAACACGTTCCCTTTGCGTGACCGTGATTAATGACCGACATATTTGCCACATGCATGTTTTGATCCTTTGTTCTTATATTGGTTTTTGATAATTTTCGTTAATTATATTACTATTATCAATTTGATTCTGAACTTACGTAGGTTATATGTTAATTGTTTGTTATAATGCTTAAGTGAGATAGTGAGCATGAACAAGACGAAGACCTGGAACAGTTATGTGAACGTGATTTGAGTACCATAGAAATGGTTCGACAAGCAAACCAACAATGCTTCAGTGATACCTTATAAGACATTTTTCAAACACTGAAGTTCAGCCCCTTGAAATGTTATGTTTACTATTCATTTGTCCCCTTTTCTCTGTCTTTGTGTTGTTTATGCTTAGAAATTAGTTTACTGGTTTGGATCTTTAGCATATGTTCCTCAATTAGTTTTATACTTTCCCTTTGTAATTATGTTGTGAAACCCGCTAATCCACCCGCAACTACTCGGTTCACCCGTGCACCAGCGGGTACCAGACCCGTCGGGTAATGGATTGGATGCGGGTGCATTTCTAAAATCCGTCATTTTAATGGATTGGACGCAGGTGATATCAAAATCGCACCCAACCATCCGTTGCTCACCCCTATGTTTCAGTGTATTCCTCACAAAGCAAGCAGTGTATAGGCTCCAGTAACAGGGCTTGCATAATGGGCTGCATTCAAACACCCATTTGGATTAGCTTAAGAGTGAAGGCTAGCAGTGTGAGTGAGGCAGAGGTGTTAAGGGAAAGGAAAAGCCGGAATTGTGTTGATGACAATGTGCCGTCTCCAAGATCATATGGCTTCTTATAATTGGAGTTTTGATTCGATATGGGAATTACATTACACATACCTTGGATATCAAAGAATGAAAAGAGGGACACCGATCTCCCAAATTGTCATGATGACTTCTCCTCTCATAACTAAGTTGTTGTATTTTGTACTCGATCTTTTACTTGTAAAAAACTCTGAGACATCTATAAAGAAGTATGACATAACGACTGCAACTAATGTTAAAATGGTAGATCTGCAGAAAATTTAAGATCTTATATTTGGTAATCACTGGATAGAGATTTTTAAGTGTCTATCAGTTTGTATTTGTTGTTGATTTTAGCTAGATTTGTTTATTATAGGTGTATTCATACCTGATTCGAGTGGTGTTTTATTCTTGTAACTTTTTTTATCTGAATATATTATATAGATAGAGATTATATTTTAATTATTAGAGACCATGTTCCGGTAGACCTTATATTCAAATATTTAGTCTTGATATCCATCATCCATAGATGTAGTTTGTGTTTAAATTGGTAACTCCTGCTTTTATGTGCCTGATTGAATATAAATCCTACTTGGTTAAATCGAAGATGTTGAAATCGGAAGCCATGATTTGATTGTGATAAGAGAGATCTAAATTTGGTCACTACAAGAAAAACTGGATTAAGCAAGCGGGCATTTTTGGTTGCAAAAGCTCATATTAAGTCGCTCTAACCCTTATAGCGACTTAATTTGGCTCTCGCTCGTTAGTTGCAAAAGGTGGGATTTGTACAAGTCCAACTACCATCAGCAATCAACTAATATGCTTGATTTAAGTTTATTCCAATTATCCTAGAGCGAGTCGCTCTAAATATGCTCCAACTACCATCAGCGGCTAACTAATATCACTGCTTGAAGTTTATTCCAATCATCCTAGAATGAGTCGCTCTAAATATGCTTCAACTACCGTTAACGATTAACTAATATCACTGCTTTAAGCTTATTCCAAGTATCCCTAATTAAGTCACTCTAAATATGCTTCAACTGCGTGAGCGACTAAGCAATATCATTGCTCTAAATTTATTTCAACCATCCTAACGAGTAATATGTTGAGTTGACAAAGGTTTAAAGCGGCTTAACTGACCAATAATAAATTGCTCAAGGGTTTTTGATGTGCGAGATTTTAGTCGCTCTAAACTTCGAAATTGTGTGAAATTAGTTGCTTGAATTACTCATCAACGGGGATTGATCCGGTTCGTTAAAAGGCTTCCGGCCAATTTTGACTAATACAGAAAAAAAAATATAAACCAAATTAAATGCAAAATTCAATATGACTAAATTCATTTTGTTATGCAGAAAAATTACAATCTCATTCTACAAAAATTAAATAAAAATACAATCCCATTTTCTTTGAAAAAATAAAAAACAATCTCATCGCACTTCAGTTTAAAACCTAAAGATGAGGAACACCATTGATACAACTACTTCAACTTTGAGACATCAATAGAGTTCTTCGAATCTCACTGGAGTCTGGACAAGCTTTAAAACAATGACAGATTTTGCAAGTACTCATTCTCATTCTAATCTACAGGTGAACTAAATAAAACCAATTTCTGAAAAATCAACAAAAAAAAACCACCCAAATCAGAAATAGAAATTTCAAAACATTAAAATAAAAACCCAAAAAAATGAAACAAAAATGAACAGTATGAATCAAACCCATAAGAAAACTCACATCACATCAAAAATAAAACCCACTGCTTCAAAGAAATAAAGAAATACACAAACTCATGTTAAATAACCAGAAATCTCAACTCTTCAGTCGAAATCGGTCAAAAGTTGAACATTTTAGAGCAAATCCCTAACTGAAAATGGAGGAAAAAAACAATCTTCGATGAAGTAGAAATCCATCATTAGAGTCAGAATCAGACATAAGATTAACTTTTTAGCAAAAAATACTGATAGAGCTCAGTAATCTATCTTAATAGAATGAATTTTCTTGATAGAAATTAATCTGGTTTGATACCAAAAGTTCAATTTCAACCAAATTAAAGAGAGATAATGGGTTGAATTTTAAAGAAAAATTGGTGTTAATGGGGTTGGTTGAAAAAAAGAGAGAATATGGTTGAGTTCTTCTGTGAGAAATTGGATCGAATTTAGCAAGAGAAGGGAAAGTGGAATGAGGTGGAGAAAGGAGGCGGATATTGTGAGGATAAATCTATTTACTTTTTATCAGGATAAATCTATCCTGCAAATCGAGTATTCCATCAAAACCATAAATCGGATCAAAAATCACAAACAATTAATCAATTGATTTACTTTTTAGTTGTAAAAAACTCTATCTTTCTTTCAAGATTAAATCTGTTCATGATTCTAAGTTTTTACCAGGGGAGAAAATTTCTGGAGGAGACGAAGAAAAGGAGAGAAGGAGCTCCACGTGGTACTTTTTTTTTTGGGCTTATTTACACATCAGTAGGACACGTCAGACCGGGAGGAGAAGAGGGCGCAGTATAGGTCTTCAAATAGCATTGCCGCTTTGGATTCGTTTTTTGTTTTTTTTGCATTTGTTTTTTATTTTTGCTTTGGATTCGGTTTTTATTATCTTTTTTTTTTTTTTTGAAGAGAACAGATTTTTATTTATATTAATCCTCATTAAAGATGAGGTGTTGCATAATATAATCAAGTGGTTCATCATGATACCACCATCTGTTTAAAGAGTTTGAAATTGCGAATTGAACCAGGTCATGCGCAATAGAGTTAGCGTCTCTAGGAATAGCTATAAATCTAATTTCGCTAAATTCCTTAACGCGGTCACGAATTGATAAAACAAAAGAGAGCGAATACTCCAAGGAATTTCATTCGTGTTTCCTGCTATAGCTTTTAGAATGTCATCTCGCATCACCTTCCACTATTATTCGGCGAGTTGCAATCTTTTTCGCCAATTGAATACCAAAACCATAAGCTTTAGCTTCAGCTATCAGAGAAGAATATGTATCAAAGCAAAGAGCGCCACTTCCCAAGTGATTTCCATGAGAGTCATCGCCACCGCAGCCACAAGACCTTTACCATTATTGAAAGCAAAGATCCACGTTTATCTTCACAAAATAGACAGGAGGAGTTCCCAAACTGCACCAACACTATGACTTGTTTCAATTCCCCGAGCAGAAGTTCAGAGCATGATGAAGATCAAAATTCTTAAAATCTTCCAAAGCTTTGTGGATGCAAACATCAACGAAACTTGAGTATTGTTAAAGATCAAATCGTTTCTTGCCTTCCATATATTCCACATAAGACAGCCCCCAAATTAAGCATAATTCCCCGATCCCGATAAGATAACCAATATTCAATTGTTTTGCAAAATATTCTCGCCTGAATCTCGATTAGATTGGACTCGCATGATAAACCAAGAGCGAAAGGACAATTGAATAGAAGATGGAATCCTGTTTCTTCTTCCAAGTTGCATATAGAACATATGTTATGTAACTGATGATTAGAGCGCTTCAGATTAGTATACACAGCTAGACCCTCGTGCAGTAGCTTTCCATTTACGAAAAATTATGGATTTTAGGTTGAACTTTTATCTTCTTCCAAAATTGTTTCCATGGAAAGGAAGCAATCTGAGAATTCGTCTGGATGTTGTCGATAATAACTTGTAGCTCCCGTAAATTTACCTGAGGGAGTTTTCAATTGATTAAAGTGTCCCGAACTTCCTCATCCCGAGGGATGTATATATTGGAGATAATTTCAGCTGATCTGGTGGAAATATTTCCGTCAATAAGTCAATATCCCACATTTTCCCTCTTGAATGATAAGCTGTGAAACCCGTGTCACTTGAATGTTACAGCTCTGAAGTTTTGTAGGTCTAAATCCAGGAAGATTTAGGACCCAAGGATCGTTCCAAATATGAATTGAATGACCAGAACCTATAAACCAGCAACAATTGTTTAGAAGGATATCTCTAACTGATAACATGTCTTTCCAAGTGTTTGAGTCTCAAGCATTGACTGACAAATTTTAAAGAAATATTTTGTAAATACTTTGAGTGAAATAATTGCACCCAAGTTGCTTCCGTACTTGTTAAAAATCTCCAAACCAGTTTTGACACCAAAGATTGATTTACCAACTCCATATTACGAATACCTAAACCACCATCCTCTTTAGATTTCATTGCTTTTTCCCATCTTATAAAGTGTTGTTTCCTTGTGTGAACATCATGACCCCAATAAAAAGCTCTCTGTGTCTTTGATAGCTTGTAAGTGACTCCTTTCGGAAGAATACAAGTACCCATCGAATAATTTGGGATAGTGGACAGCACACTCTTTGATAAGACTGTTCTTCCAACCTCGATTAACGAAAAAAGATCTCCAACCTGATAGTTTAGAATCGTATTTAGTGTTCAAAGGTTCAAAAGTATCTATATTTCGATCAGATTTTAATAGATACGTTCCCAAGTATTTTTCTTCTATTTGCATCTCATTAACCCCTAGTTTTTCAATAGTCATATATCTGTAAGGTGTTGTACAACCTTTACTGAAATGAACTGATGACTTTGTAAAATTGATAATAGAGAAGGAGGAATAGGAATCAATTATGAGTTTGAGTTGATCTACATTATCCTCTGAGTTTTTCCCAAAGAAGAATAAGTCATCAGCGAACATTAAATGACTAATAGCCGGGGAATGAGAATTAATCCTATAACCACTATAAAGACTTGTGTTTTCAAATTTTTCCATGAGAAGTGATAAACCCTGTGAACATATGATAAATAAAGAGGGTGATAATGGGCATCCCTGACGTAAGCCTCTACCACTCACAAAATTCCCATATGGAGCGCCATTCAAAAGAATAGAAAAAGATGATGAAGTAACACAATTCATTATAAGATTATGTGAATGATCATGAATACCCATTTGGTGAAGCATATAACTCAAGAAGGACCAAGAAACCCTGTCATAAGCCTTTGACATATCTACTTTTAGAGCAAAAAAACCTTGTTTAGACTTAGACTTGTGCATAGAATGAAAAATCTCTTTTTGCTATCACAATATTATCCGTTATTTGTCTATTCTTCACAAAAGCATTCTGAGACCAAGAGATAAACAAATCTAGATACGGACTTAATCTTATAGCAAGTATTTTAGCCACTTAATTTATATAACACATTGCATAATGCTATGGGTCTATAATCAATAGCCGAAACAGGATTATTTACTTTTTGAACCAGACAAACGTAGGTGTGGTTTATCTTACTTGGTAAAGCTCCCGTGTTGAATATTTCTTGAATATATCTTGTAGTATCATCTCCAATGATAGACCAGCATTTTTTGTAGAATACAACCGGATAACCATCCCGGACTGGTGAGCCATAAGAGTTCATTTTCTTAACTACATTCCAGATTTCAGCTGCTGTGGGTAAAGACGATAGGGAAGTATTTTCATCTGGATCCAAGGAGAAAGAAACTTGTTGCAAATTTGAAGGAGATCTGCTGTTTATATCTTCTTGAAATAGGGTTTTGAAAAAATTAATCAATTCATCGCTATATCTCGTTGGATTTGTGAGCCATACTTGAGAAGAATTTTGAATGCAAGTGATATTATTCTTCTTTCTTCTTTGTTGTACGAGATAGATGAAATTGTTTTGTATTTCTATCCCCAGTTTTTAACCAAATCGCTTTCATTCGTTGCTCCCAATATGTTGCTTCCATTAGAATATATTCATTCAAATGATCAAATTCTTTTTTCCTTTTGAATAGAAGCCGTGAAGGTGTTAAACTTTGTTGGTGTAGTAATCTTTTCTTCAACCTTCTTATTTTGTTTTTGATACAACCTATTTTTTCTTTACTCCATGTTTTTAAAAAGATCCCAAAGATCCAAGTTTGGATAACAAATGTTGACAAAAGATTAAAGTTCCAGCTTTTCCAAAACTACCTTAAGAAAGTGGGGTGAGAACACCAAGTAAGCTTCAAATCTATAAGAAGGAGGATTTCTTTGAATATTTCTTGATGTATTCAGTAATGATTGGAGAGTGATCACTTGAGAGTCTTGGCATATGCGTAACACCTTAGTTTTCAAATATGAGACACCAGTCCGGAGAAGCCACCACCCTCGTCCAGTCTTTCTCTTATAAGACTTTGATACTGTCTACCATTGCTCCAAGTATAAGCCGGACCAGAATAACCCAAATCTAATAGATGATTTGAATGAATGAAATCATTAAAGTTTGATATAGTATTGGACAAAGATTGATCACCTCCATGTTTTTCTCTCAATGAGGAAACTGCATTAAAATCACCTATATAGCATTTTGGACCTGTTACATGCTGAGAGTAGATTGATAAGCTTTGCCAAAAACGAGAGCGATCCAGTCTATTTGGAGGACCATACACGCAGAACAAATTCCAAGAAGGATATGGACCCATTTGTTTGATTTGAAGGTGGATCAGATTTTTAGAATAAGAAATAATTTCAAAGATCAATATTATCCTTCCAAAGTAGCAAAAGACCACCGCTGCGACCTACCACCGGTACAATGCAATGATTCGAGAAGCCCAATCGATTTAGTAAGAGGAAGAGAAGCTGATTCTGAGAGTTTTGTTTCAGATAAAAAACTATGTCTGGGTTTTGAGCTTCTCGTGAATGATTTTAATGTTTGAACCGTTGGGTCATTCCCTAAGCCCCAACAGCCTGTGCAAAGACTAACATGGACCGTGCGGCCTATAAGGGATAGCCGCCACCTCCCGTTGATCATCTGAATCCTCCTCGATTCTTGTAGCCATGTTCGATTGTGTAACTCCAGTATTGATGCATGATCCATCCTGCATTCGTTTAGCGCCTCTTGTATCTCGGATGGAAGAAGATTTCGAAATAGAGGCATTGCGAAGTTCTCTATCCACCGATTTCCGTTCACTCCCCCTGGAAGTCTTGGTTGATTGTCTGGGATTCCATAGAACCCGTCCACTATTACTATCCTGTGGCTTGTGGTTTGCCCTGGATAGAAGTTGATGAAGATTCTCATTAATCGACTTATTTGAGACTTCTTGTCAGAGAGGATTTGAACTTCTTTGTAACAAATTTGAAGGAGTCCGAAACTTGTAAAGTTTGAGACCTGTTAAAGTTATATTGAGTAGAAGAATGTTGTTGTTCTACAACAATAGATTTTCCTTTAGCCAATTCACAGTTTAATTGCTGTAGAGATGGGATCGAAGGTGCTTCTGATGTTTGAGAATTTCCGTGATTATCAGTTACTACCGGCCATTTTCTGAACCATATCCAATTGAATGAAGACCTGACGACGGTTGTTGGAGTAACCGCTGGAGAATTATTTCTCTGAAAATTATTAACTGATGATAACTGCGCCTGCAAATTAACCGATTGTTCTTTGCCAAAACCAGAATATGACGAGGAAGCCATATTTTCAAAAGCAAATAACGTGGCTTGGTGACTCATCATCCCTGTAAACTGAGAAGAATTCATGCTCTTGTTATTTTGAAAATTAACAGCTTCTTCTTCTCGGTAATCTGAGACTTCAAACTCTTCTAAATCATTGATATAACTCTTCATGTTAGCATCAATTGAACGTTGGTATTTTGGAATAATAAGTTCATATGCCTTCTCATGTAACTCCGGTGGAAATTCATTATGTATCTTGTCTTTGTATTGACGGATTCTAGGACACATCTTCATTAAATGACCAATAATACCGTTTAATAAAAACAGAATCGTGGTAACCTTTCATATCTGATATCCGCCTTTATTTCATGAGAAGTAGATATAGGAAATGAGATTGAATCCCTTAGAGGTTTTTTAACATCTACAGGGAGACGTACTCTAGCAAACTTACCCCAATTCCTCGATTCTTTTGATGAAATTATTCTGTTACTCCCTGCCAGACTAGTTAATTGTTGAATGAACTTTTCTCGTCAAGATAATTAACGGTAATCCATGAAGTTGTGCCCGAAATTCTACTTTGTCAAAAAGATATTCGTGAGGTAATTTATTTGGTACACACCTTTCTAGAGCAAGTAAATCATCACTAACAACCCATGGAGAAGATTCCATTATAAACTCCAATCAAAATGAGATTCAAATTTGATAAGAAAGGTATCTGCGTGAATTTCAAACATAGAATTTTTGGTGAATGATTTCCAAGTTTTATTAAGTAATTCTCTGACATTAGTAATTTGGAACGTTCTAGGAGAGATTATCAGAAGAACCAGACAATTTTGATATTCATTGGTTAAGTTTGGCATAGGAGTTTCAATACGGATTGTTTTGGAATGATTGTCATGATTAAGCATATTTGCAAATTTGCTGATCATTTCCATCTCTCAACAGTTTGATAATGGTTGGAATGATAAGGATGAACCATTTGTAATTGATTAGAATGACACAGAAGGTTTGTAGATATGAAAATTTGCCAAAGGCTGGAAACTGAAAAAACTGAAAACTTCAAACTTTAAGGAAATCTTCGTTTATGGACGAAGAAATCCCAAATTTCTGTAGTTAACAGAGAATATAGATGTAGATAGGAATTGTATAATTATTGAATTATTGATTGAATTTGTACAGGGATTTTTGCCTTGATTTGCGTATGAGTTTTTCTAGAGAGTTTTTTCCATTGGGCGCTATTCGGTTTTTATTATCACTTACCACTAACTTTTGTTTTTCATTTCACTTGATTACAACAAATGAACATGACGTGTATTTAGTGACCAACCACTCTGGAGTATTCTAATTACATGTGACCTTTTACCCTACTTTATTGACCAAGAAAATTCTAGAGATGTAATTCTCTAGATATTGGTTAGCTACGTATAACAATAGCAAACTTTAGTTCTTTGAACACACTTATCTAGTTTGACTAACTAGATTTTTCTAGATTTTCAAAAACACAAACTAATCAATATTTCTAACACCCCCTCTTAATTTGGGATTTTGAATTCTTTTCAGAAATGCCGGAACTTGTGTTAATCAATATTTTTAACACCCCATTTTAATTTGTGATTTTAAATTCTTTTCAGAAATTCCGGAACTTGAGCGCTTCGTAGGATTTTATTTTTCATTTCCATGTTAGCAGCTCGAGTAAATATCTCATTATAATTAATTCTTGGTCGTTGGGGTTGTTCTTTTGTAGCTAACTTTTTCTTGAAAATTTTAATTGAACTATTTCTGTTGTTTGTCTTGTAAATCGATTTTCGACCAAATTTTTTTTTTCCACTTGGTCATTTAACATGATCATGTGTCCTGTTTTTGTTGATTAGTCGCATTTTTTCATTTCTGTCAAATTCTTTTGCTTCTAGCACCGCAAAGCCGCATGCCTCGATTGTGCATGTTCTTTATTTTTTTCTCCAAACTTTCTTGTACCTTGGAGCTGTCTTGCGATGTTTGTAACCTTCAGGGCCAGGTTTCAATTTCAGAGCTGTCTCGATTTTTTAAGGTTTCAGGGAATATTCTGAAGGAATCTAACCTGTAAATGGATGGATCCATGGTTCTTATGAAGTTTATGACAGATTTCGATCTCGGAGCCAGGGTATGCCAGAATAGGGTTTGTTTAAGGTTTTGGGGAATACTCGGAAGGAATCTTACTTGTAAAAGGATGGATTCATCGTTCTTACCAAGTTTCCGACTTATAGTAGTCCACTCTCGGCCATGTTTCTATCTCGGAGCCAAGGTATGCATACAATATGCCAGAATAGGGTTTGTTTAAGGTTTCGAAGAATATTCCGAAGGAATCTTACCTGTAAATGGATGAATTCATCGTTCTTACCAAGTTTCTGACTTATAGTAGTCCAATCACGTCCAGGTTTCGATCTCAGAGCCAGAGTATGCATACAATATGCCAGAATAGGGTTTGTTTAAGATTTTGGAGAATATTCTGAAGGAATCTTACCTGTAAATGAATGGATTCATCGTTCCTACGGAGTTTCCGACTTATGATAGTCAACTGGCGACCAAGTTTCAATAACGGAGCCACTTTATTTCTCGAATCGACACTGAGCTTCATATTTATCGATTTCTATGATGTATCATGCTAAGTTTGAAGTGAGAACCCTCCCAGAGATTTTTGGTTCATAGTTTATTTGCCGTTATACCCAAAATATGTGCGTACGTGCTCTTGGATGTTCGTGAAGTCATATCAAAAGGGTATACATACTGGATATCCGTATCGTCAGGAAGTCCCGAACTCAGATCAAAAGGGTATGCATATTGATGGTAAATAGTTGTTGTTTTCTTGGAAAATTTTCCAAAAGATCAATTTTAAAGAAAATAGTTTGTAAACAATAAATTTTTCTAACTGAGTTTTTAAAGATCTATGAATCCATTTCTCCTGGACAGGTTTCGATATCTATCGGAGCCAGTTTGTCTCCCGAAGTTGACGAATTTGTGTGTTTTTAATGTTTCTTAGAATATTGTCGTGAAATGTTACCCGTATATGGTTGGATTCATCGTTTTTGTGAACTCTGAGACTTATAGTAATCCGCTTTTTGCCAGGTTTCGATCTCAGAGTGAGTTTCTTTCTCGAAGTTGACGAATTTGTGTGTGTTTAAGATTTTTGAGAATATTCCCATGGAACCTTAACCATAAATAGTTGGATTCATCGTTTTTGCAAACTCTCATACTTGACTTATAGTAGTCCGCTCCTGGCCAGGTTTCAATTCGGAGCCAATTTATTTATAGGAGTTGATGATTTTGTGTGTGTTTAAGGTTTCTGAGAACATTCCCATGTAATCTTATCCGTAAATGGTTGCATTCATCGCTTTTGTGAACTCTCAGACTTACAGTAGTCCACTCCTGGCAAGGTTTCGATCTCAGAGCCAGTTTCTTTCTCGAAGTTGACGAGTTTGTGTGTGTTTAAGGTTTCTAAGAATATTCCCATGAAATCTTACCTGTAAATGGTTAGATTTATCGTTTTTGCGAACTCTCAGACTTATTGTAATCCGTCGGCTAGGTTTCGATCTCGAAGCCGATTTTTTCGGTTGACGAATTTGTGTGTGTTTATGGTTTCCGAGAGTATTACCATGGAATCTTACCCGTAACTGGTTGGATTCATCGTTTTTGCGAACTGTCAGACTTATAGTAGTTCGCTCCTTGTCAGGTTTCGATCTCGATGCGAATTTCTTTCTCGAAATTGACGATTTTGTGTATGTTTAAAGTTTTGAGAATATTCCCATGGAATCTTTCCGTAAATGGTTGGATTCATCAATTTCGATAATATATCCTGCTAAGTTTGAAGTCAGAACCCTCCCGGAGCTTCTTGGTTCATTGTTTGTATGTCGTTATACCACATCTGAAGTTCGGATCGACACCGAGCTTCATATTTATTGATTCCTTGATGTATCGTGCTAAGTTTGATGTCAGAACCCTCCCGGACCTTCTTGGTTCATAGTTTGTATTCCGTTATACCACATCTGAGGTTCGAATCGACCCTTAGCTTCATATTTATCGATTTCGTGTTGTATCATGCTAAGTTTGATGTTAGAACCCTTCCGGAGATTCTTGGTTCCTAATATATATGTCGTTATACCAAATTTGAAGTTTGTATCGAACACTGAGCTTCATATTTATCGATTTCGATGACGTATCCTCCTAAGTTTGAAGTCCGAGCCCTCCTGGAGCTTCTTGGTTCATAGCTTGTATGGCGTTATACCAAATTTGAAGTTCATGACCAGTATGACTACTAAAAATTGCTTCATAACCTATGTGACTAGTCGAAATTCAAACCGGAAGCACAAAGAGAAAGCATAAAGAAAACACACTTTCTTATTTTTCAGCTTCATTCCCGTATAATTTTCGGAATTTTTTTATAACTGAATATCGATAATAATATCTTAAATTTATTGATATTTTTTTTATATTTTTTTTTATATCGAAAGCTCATAATAAAAATCGAATACACTAGTTTGAACTAGCATCGTCCCTTAATTTTTGTAATCCGTATGACACTAATCCGACCAATAGAAGTTGGATAACAATCATGATCCGTGTGCCATTAATTGGACCAATGGGAAACTAGGAGAAAAATCATGATCCGTATGACATTAATCGGACCATTAGGAAACTAAAATATATATTAACTCATACGGATCGATTCCCTATTTATCCAACGACCTCTAGTTCTTTTCGATTTGGAAAACATATTTGTCGTGGCAAAATTCCCATCACTTCTTTAAAGAAGCCAAATTAAGAGAGCCCCACGTCTGTACAAAGTAACGATTATGGGATAATATCCATGCATTCATTTTGATTTTTTTAGGATCGGTTAATATGACTTCTGTTTGCAAGGGTAGAGGCTAAAGACTTGGTTGCTGAGATAGTATTATACCGACCAAATATTTTTTTAATTGCTGCCCCTACTGTACCTCAAAGCAAATAGGGACTCAAGCACTTTCGTAGATGCAATGAATCTCCCCCTTAAAGGCCTTGACAAAATATGCTCTCACGTTAAACGGTGATGAAACCCTCGCTTTTAATTGGTCTAGAAAGGCCTTTTCTAATGCAGGAGCTAGGGTGAAGACACTTGGCAGAACTCTATTGGTTACAATTTGGATACATCAAATACTTAATTGTCCGTTAGTAACGGTGTTGAGAAAAAAGAAGGTGGACAATACTTATGTTCGAATTTAAACTTGAATTATTTAGTTACACCATGTTTACACCTATACTTAACTGTACTTTAGTTAGGGTGGACAAAACTCACGTCCACACCGTTAAATTTTAAAAAAAAAAAACAACTTAAAACGTCGAACTCAAAAGGAATTTCTGTTAAATAGAAAATCCGAAACACATCAAAAAAAAAAAAAGGAAACCGTAAAAAAAAAAAAAATGAAAAAGTCAGCAAAATCATGCCGACTTTGATTAATTTCTTAAAAGGAAACCGTGAAAGGAATTCCTATTATGCCGAGGGTCATTAGTTTCTTTGATTTCATTGGCAAAATCATTGCCACTTTTACCTACATTATAGCCTCTATAATAATTGTAAGTGATTGAGATGAATATGACTTTTACTAACAACTTCTATGTGCATGGTTGTTTTTTGCAGCATATATCAACCAGTGAGAGCGAGGAAGACCTTTGAGATGCATCTCTTGCAAACTTACATGAGATGCATCTCTAGCAAAGTTACATGAGATGCATACATAGCTTCCTTTTTTTTTTTTTTTTGAAGTTTCATACGTATTTGGGTATTTGGGTGTTTGATAACTGCTTTGTAATTACTAGATAGATAAATATTACGACTTTTTTCCAAATTAATAACTAAAGAGGCAAAAAATCCACATAAAATAAAAAGAAAAAATAAATATTACGACTATTTTTTCCAAATTAGTGAACATTATTTAAATACCCCTCAAAATCCACATATATAAATTACATATTTTCTAAAAAAATAAAAGGAAAAAATAAATAACATCTGCACATATTCTTTACCTATTTAATGTATTTGC
Organism: Papaver bracteatum; assembly: GCA_023529315.1. Classification (NCBI taxonomy): domain Eukaryota; kingdom Viridiplantae; phylum Streptophyta; class Magnoliopsida; order Ranunculales; family Papaveraceae; genus Papaver; species Papaver bracteatum. Next base: position 842,998 of record JAJJWX010000734.1, read on the forward strand.
CCCGCTATACCAAATCAAAATTGCATCACCAAAGGCAAATAAAAAATGCGTTGCCACGGGGAGGGGCGAGGCCCCGCGCACACCAAATTAAAAAAAAAATTGCACATATTCTCCACTTATTCAATGTATTTGCCCCGCCACACCAAACCAAAAATACATCGACAATGCATCGCCACGAGGCGGGACGAAGCCCAGTGCACACCAGAACAAAAATGCATTGCCACGGGGCGGGGCAAAGCTCCGCACACACCAAATTAAAAACTTTGTCACGAGGAGGGGCGGGACAAAGCCTCGCGCACACCAAGTTGAAAGGAATAATAAATAAAATCTGCACATATTTTCCACCTATTTAATGTATTTTTCCCGCCACACCAAATCAAAAATACATCGCCATGGGGCGAGGCGAAGCCAAATCGAAAATGCATCACCATTGGGCAGGACGAAGCCCAACGCACACTAAATCAAAAATGCATTGGCACGGGGCGGGGAGAAGCCCCGCGCATACCAAATTAAAAAAAAAAATACCCGGTGCGTAGCACGGGCACAAATCTAGTAACTTTAAAAAGTGATATAGCGACCAAACACCTTTATTGGTCGCTATGAAATAGTTGAAATATGTTTACAACAAGTAAACTTTATCTGGTGGTCGCAAACCTGGTTGCTCAACATTTAAAGCGATCAAAATTTTGGGGTCTTGCTAAGATTTTGGTCGCTTAAGCCATATTTTCTTGTAGTGGGTCCACTGTTTTGTTTTTGATTTTAGAGATTCTTGCTTCTTCCACCACTACAGAGAGATTGATGGGAAAAAGATGAATAAAATTGGGCGATTTGGGGTCCCTTATTACTAGTACAACCGTTGCCATGGTGGGAGGACCGACCGAAAAAGAATCTGAAGATGGGGTTTGTCTGCGATTACTTTCACTTTGTTTAGGGAAAACTGATTCTTTCACTCAGTTTCGAAAAAAGTGATACTTTTCGCCTGCCTCCGAAAAAGTGATACTTTAGCTTCGTTTCAGAAAAAATGATACTTTTTCTTTTTATGGCTAGCTGCACATGATAGAGTTGTTACTATCGATAAATTCATTGGTTGGGTATATCATCATGTTAATAAATGCATATTATGTGGATGTGCCGAGTGCAAAACGCATGACACTTATTTTTTGATTGCTCCTTCTCAAGAAATTTGGACTTCTTTATTGCCTTCTCATGGTATATGTGTTGCATGGCCTGCGTCTGTACTAGTTTTGATGCAAATTTGGCACATACTCAAAGCTCTTGAAGATGACAAAAAAGACTGGTCTTTGATTCCTGCAACAGCAATTTGGTCCATCTAGAATGAAAGGAATCTCCGCACATTTGAAGAGAAGATAATGAATATTGATCAAGTCTCCCATAATTTTTTTTTTTTTTTTTTAAACTAGAGCATTACATCTCTCATGGGCCTCAATTTTCAAATCAAGTTTAAGAGGGAACATTAGTAACTGAAATTTTATTTAGGATTTAATTTTTAGGTAGCTTGTACTTTTGAATTTTTATTCGGCTTCTTACTCCTTGTAAGTTTCCCCTGTACATTCTCTTTCCCTCTAATAAAATTCTTATTTATCAAAAAAAAAAAAAAAAAAAACAAACAAACAGTAAGGACTGACAAGTCGTTCTATGTTATGTATTCTTCACAGAGCAAGCAGTGTAGCTCCAGTAACAAGGATTGGTTAGTGGGCTGCATTCAATTATACATTGGGATTAGTCCAGGGTAATTTGGTAATTCAAGCAATTTCCTATCTACTCATTTAAACCCCTAAGCCATGCGAGGCCATGCATCGCGCGGTGAGAATACCCACCCTTGGGTAAGCGTCACCGCACCCTTTAAATTTCTACATTCCACTTTTCCACAAACGTGAAGAATTTAACAGTAAAAAACTTTTTCTAAGAAGAAAAACGGCCAACAAAACATGGGAAAATTCTAAAAATACAATTCCGAAAGAGAAAACTGAAGCAAACTTAAACCCTAAAAATCGCCTCCGCCTCTCTTCGTTCTTTTCTTCCAGAGCAAACTCTATGTCTGCCTCTCCACCGCTTACACATCTCTGTTCAAGTTTTAGGGTAATCTCTTCATTGATTTACCCTTTTGATGTTACTAATCTCTTCTCGGATTTAATTTGTGAAACAAATGGTAATACGAATGGTAATCCCTAACCTCTATTCTCTTCCGCATTAAAACAAAAATTGGGTTTGCATTTCTCCTTTTTCTCGATTTTGATTTGTCTGTGTTTGGTTTTTTGTGTTTTTTATGCAGGTGTGATTTTATTCAAGAGATCAACCTGTAAGTTTTTTTTTCTCCCTTTAATCCTAACCATGTTTTATATCCTATAAGTTTTTCTGCGTCTTTTTTTTCTTTATATTCTAGCTAGGGTATCATGGTTTCAATTAAATCTTTGTTTCTGTTGATTTTTATGTTTAACATTGTTTTTTTTTATTTTGTTCTAATAACGTAAATTATGCATTCGGTAGGATTAGGGTATGCTGATCTTTACTACAAAACCCAACCCTACATTCAGCATTTATCACGATTTTATCATCACTCATGATATTTGATATGTTTTCTTTTATTTTGCAGGGAAGATATTTTCTGCATAGGACTAGGAGAAATAAATGCTAAGTCATATTAAAACCATTAATCTGTGCTGCAGAAGAATTACTTTTGTTGATTTTTTTAGTTTGTTTGTGTTTTAGGAAAGATTTTGTAATCCAAAGCCTATTTTTTTTCACGTACCAGTTTTTTTTTTTTAACGTGGATCTAATTCGAAGTTGTTGCTGATTATCTAAGATCACTGTGTATCTTAATCTTTGCTCAGTTAAAAACCCTGTCTCATAAAGAATTTAGTGCTTTTGTCGGTGACATTTGGTTAATCAATAATATGATTTGGATATATAGATGGATCTGTGCCAGGTGATTGATCCGTAGTCAGAGGGAAGCTCTTACGAAATGGGAAGCTCAGTAACAAAGGAAATGAAGCGTCGCACGATTGAAATTCTCTTGAATGTTATGTCATCATCTACAATTAATAGTGACAATCAGTTAGTTGGTCCTGGACTTGAGTTTAGGTATTATGTTTTTATCTACATGCGAAAAAAAAAATAGTGAGGTCTTAGTCATATTGATTTCTCTAGACTAATATGTATCTGCATTTGTAATGTTTTCAGAGAGAGACTGCATGCTGGAGCTACCCTAGATGCTGCATAATCAATATGCTACCCTAGATGTTGCATAATCAATAGTGAGGTCTTAGTCATATTGATTTCTCCAGACTAATATGTATCTGCATTTGTAATTTTTTCAGAGAGAGATTGCATCTTTGGAGCTACCCTAGATGCTGCATAATCGTCTACATATCTCTTACTTTAGCATTACATTTAACAGGGACCGGACGTGCTTGAAGGTAACCATTTCTGCAAGTGATTTTTGTAATTCATACAAGTTAATTAGTCATGGTCGCATTCCATTGTTCCCCGAAGTCCACTCGTATCTTCTATATTAGCCATTCCAAAAGAGACCATAACCTTACTTTAAGAGCTTCCAAAAGAGACCATAACCTTCTGCAGGTTAGGGTATCATTATGGGGATTGTGGGATTCAAGTTACACTATATGTGTTATTACTAATATATCTTTATCTTTCAAATTATAAATCCTAGGTTGTTTTAGTTTTCTTTTTTCATTTGACTTTTTTTTCTTCCCGATACCTGTTCTATTTTGTTATTGGTTTAAGTTTTTTATTTTCCGTACGTGATGATAGGTTCTTATATGTGTAACATTGGTTTAAGATGCGAAGTCTAATTTCAAAGACAGACAAGGTAAATGCGTGGACACCCTATTTAATTTGGTGTCCACAAATTCAGATAACTAACACGCAAGCAAGTAAATCAATGTGAATATTCGTAAGAAATCATTGTGAACATATGAAAATACTATTTAATTTGTTTTTAATACGGTGTAGGATGATTGTCTAAAATCAGGATGGGTATTCAAGGAAAGCACGCTTCAAATTAAACTTTGATTTGTATGGATGATTATGACTTGCTTATATTTGTTTTCTTTGAAGTATTCTAGGATTAGGGAAGCTCGGTAAAAGGTTTTTATAGACTCGCAAGGGTTAAATGGAGAACATATTCTTCGAATAGCAAACCTGCTGGAATGTTCTACAATACTGGGTCTCAAGGTGGGGGTTTGGAAAGAACTACATGAGTCTCCATATCCTATTTTTTTCTACCTAAGAAATATCAAATTCTCCACTTCACAGTACATCTATTTTTTCTTTTACTGCTACTGATGCAGAGTTTATCATGAAATGTAATTGATTTGTTGCTTATCTGTTTTTTTTTTTCATGAAATGTAGGAGGCAAAGTTTTATATCTTAGCATCTTAGGAGCCTTTTTGCATTATATTATATTCGGTTTAACATTGTTTGTATGAAAGATTTCATATGCCGTCAAATTTCGGTCTAAGAACTCATACACTAGGAAAGTCGTTGAAGTTGTTGCATCTCATTGATGCTCTAGGTGAAACTCCGAACTAGCTTTTGAGCCTTTTTTGTAAAAATAATGATTTCCGTGCCTTATTAATGCGAGAGATGATCATTCTCCGGGGACAAAATTTTGTATCCCCGGGCAACATTGTTTCGATCGTTTGCTTATCTCCAGTCATTGATGCTCTGATTCTAGCAACTATAAGATTTATCATGAGCAGATTATATTATGTAGGCATGTCTTCAATTTTTTTAACCTAGGTGGGTGCCTCATTGCTCAATTGAACCAGAAATAAGATATTGTTATCTTTCTTCATGTGGTATTGAAATTATAATTGGTTCTTTTATATCTTATGGTACTGAAGTCACTCGGAATCATGAAGTTTTAATGCAAGCACGAAAGATCATTCTTATTTTAATGAATTATAAAATTAGCATTTGGGCGAGTTGTTGAAGTGTTCTACAATGCCACGTCTATTATAGGTGGTCCAAAACCAAACTTAGCACATCTTTCTATGGTGGAGCACATTCGCAAAGGTAATTTAGTATTCAATAATGGAAGGATAACTTCAAGGCATAGACTACTATCCAAGGTTGAAGGCATAAAGCCATAAACTACTGTCTCCAAATTTGGTTTAAGTTGAGTGCATAAATACCGTTTGGATTTAATGATGTGCTCAAGTGTTTTTAGGATCAGAACGAAATAGAAGAAGTGATATTTTTATCCAGTTCATTTTGTTCCAAAGATTTTTTTAAATGTATACATACTATGTGCGGTTAACAATGATTCATCCAAAAATTAATGAAAGGCCAATTCTTTATTGAAGCAAAACTACTGGTTTTTTGATCTGAGCATTTGAAATAATTATTTGCAATTTCACTAAAATTTACTCCGTATTGAAGCTATACAAAATGCTCAACTAAGAATTAATCAAAGTTTATCCATTCAAAATGACGATGTACAACATGAGTCTGGTTTTGATCGTCTATAAAAGAGAAAGAACATAAATAAATACCTACTAATTTGCACACTTAGTACACCAAAATGAAAATGCATCGAAGAGGCGTCGAGCCGAAGCCACACGACACCAAATTGAAAATGTATCGGAGGAGCGAGACGAAGCCGAGCCTCCCATAATCAATCATGTATTGATATTAAAGTTGAAAAATTATCTATCAACTAAACTAATCACAGGTAATTAAAAAGGTTATAGTGGAAGGTTAGCAGAACTGACCGGTGCGTAGCACGGGCACAAAATCTTGTATATATAAATTAACACAGCCCTAATATTTCGATAGGTATTGATTTGTGAGAAACTGAAAGACTACCAGAGTGAGTGAGGCGGAGGTGTTAAGTGAAAAACCGGAGTTTCTCCTGATGAGAGAATGTGTCGTCTCCAAGATCAGATGGTTTCTTATTACTGGAGTTTTGATTTGATGTGGGAATCATTACACATACCTCGGAGAAGACCTACATATGTTTGAAATTGTCATAATGATTTCTCCTCTCATAACTAAGTTATAATTCAGACTCAATTTGATATGGGTAGTCAAATTTTCTCTTACACATCTTAGAATGGTAAGATCTGTAAAATAATAACGGTGTTTTGATATTTTAATTGTCTGTTTTAGCCTCCGATTTTAACATTCATGTTTTGGTTTTTCTTAAGCAGGGATGTTCTCGTATTATATATATCAGATAAATCGTTTTCCTTCGTCTGACCTTGCCACCGAAATCCGCTATCAATGGTGTGTATGCTGCAGCAGTGGATGAGATCATTGGATATTGGTAGATTTGCAGAAAATCTAAGATCTTATATAATGTTTATCAGTATATGAGAGGTCTTTAAGTTGTCTGTTTTTTCAAATATCAATTTGTAAATAGGATTGGGACAAAGAACGTGTAATTGGTTTAATTTAATTTTTTCTTTTTTGGGTGTATTCATATCTGATTCAAGTGGTGGTTTATTATTCTAACTTCGCTAATCTGAACATTGAAATATTGATTAGGAGCTTACATTTCAACATTGAACACTCTCTGTCGACCTTATTTACAAATAATTTAAGTTAGATTTCCTTCATCTATAAATGTTGTTTCTATTTGAATTGATATCTCACTTCGTTTTCGGTGCTCAATTGAATCTATATCTCTGAGTATTTACACTTAGTTAGTATCTCCCTGCATTATTGTTGTTGAATCATTTTTGTCCTTTTCGGTAGTAAGACATCATCGTTCTTAACTTGCTAGTGTTGCAGAGTATGCAGATCATATCTGAGCCTTTTATCTAGGTTTGGCAAAAAACTATTGTTGGGCTAGTGTTAATTTCTTACATGGAAATTAGCATTGCCAGCAGTTACTCATCTAATTAAGTACCCATCTTATGAAGCAAGAACATGAACCCTGACTGCTCCCAAAGCCAACAGACATAGTTTGTTGCCTAAAAATGAGGACAAGCCTATCATTTCCACGCCCTTTATGGTTTTTGACACTGCCACCAGTGTGGTTAATCCTTCACAGAATTGGGACATGTAATTTGTTTTAGTCTGAAAATTTCAGCAGGGTGTATTCATACCTAAGTATGGTGGGAATGTACCTGTAACTTTTGTTTATCTAAATGGCGGGATAGTGGGCAACATAGATAGATCCGTCGAGAGATTATGTTTCAGTTGTTAGACTAAAGATAGCAGGAAAAACATCTCTGGACCTTACTTAATACTACAGATCTTTACTCCAGTTTAGGTTTGTTCATAATGCTCGTCATATTACCTATACGCATCTGTTACTGTGTCGGAGGGTGGTATATTGACTGTTTGTTGGTTTGTTGAACATCTAAACGCATGGAGTCAAGTTTAATAATGATTTTTCACTATTATTGCTAGTGAGTATTGTGGATATCCTCATAGCAACCCAAAGGCTTCAACCTTGAAAAGGCTTGTGGATTTTATAATCGGATTTGGGAAGTATCTCCCCACAAGAACACTTTAGTTTTGCTGAAAGAATTGGGGAAAGAAGATAAAGAGATATTGAAGTCGGTTGAAGGTGAGGAGACTGACAACTGCCTTTCAAGCTACTATAGGAGGATAATCATTTTGAATATATGATAACCATTGTTGAATATGTAGTGTTTTAACTTTGAGTTATATATGAGCTTATTTCTTTAGAATTGAACAAAATGCATAGCAATGTATAACAGCATGCTCTCCTAAAGAATGACGTGTATTGTTTAATGGTGAATCTGATTGGCATAAATATAACGGTGTAAGTCCCGGATTCTTGAATTTAGATTATAATTGACTTTTCCACATTTGGAGACCAGGTTTCTGTTCAAACTACACTGCATTATTGCAAAAACATAACATCTGCAAAATTTAAGTTGAGATGGAATACTAGAGCGGAGTTTTTGATCCAAGACATGACCGAAAACGACTTTAGCAGCAATAATGCAGTGTATATAAATTTTGCAAATGTTAAGTTTTGGCATTTTAAATTGGTGAATATCCTTATGTTTACGGTGAAAGTCATAAAAATTATATTGTTCTACTGTTATTTGAACTGAAACTGGTTGTATATTTATATTACTTGACATTTCGAAACAATTGCTGAGGCTAAACGTAAGAAACCCATATTGAGCAACTACATCATTACATACATCAGCCTTGATTTAGTTTGTAAACATGCTATTTTCTGGGCATTATCAACATACATTATTTTCATAATTATAGCCTACATTATTTTTATAATGATCACCTAGCTAGCATTGCGGACGCAGTTCCCATTATAGGCAAAAGCTGGCATCTGATTTAGCTTATGTAAAGTGTTTGATTGATTCTTACCTTTTTTGTTGTAAAATAATATTGAATTATCTATTTTATTTGAGCGAATTGAAGTATGAGTTGCTTGTTGAGAGGATGAAAGGCGACTAAAGTGGCCAAAAACATTGCACATGACAGTATATTTTGATTAATGGTCTTGTTATTGACATATACTTGGGAAATCTCGTATTTCCATTCAAGGTCATGTTGATAACTTTAATCACTAGACATTGTAGCAATTCAAAATGCAAACACTTCCTCAACATGAAGAGCAATTTTACTGCTTCATATAGCTTCAGAATAGACAATAGTGATTTCAATTTACTGATTACGATGCCTTTGGGCATGCACTATTGCATTTTCCGGGATTGGGGATATAAATTGGTATGATTTCCATCACTCATAATGGGAGTGAATTTATTGTGATGCCAGATTGCTCATAAATAAAAGCACATAAATCTTAAAATACTTAAAACTATACACAAGACAAGGCATAAACAGGAATTGAAAGATAAATTTGATGAGAAAATACACATTATTATTATTTTGCCATCCACTTTCACTCATGAGAGTCGTTTTGCGGCATTGGGTGGTCTATAGCTGCGTCAGCTGGCTACAAGGTGCAACAACTACTGTATTTTAAGAAGGGGATGGTATTTGTCATGGGACTCTCCAACAAACTTGTGTGTTTTCACATCCTTCATCCTTGAGGACAAGGATGTTCTGAAGGGGATGGTATTTGTCATGTCCCAAACCTAGAAGGAGGGCGCCCATATCATTTCGATGACAGTATTTAGCGTAATCTTTAGTTGGTAGCCATTAACCAAATAAAGTTATCCTTATCCTTTGTAATGAGTGGTTTGGATGTAAGCATTTAGTGGCATTGTAGTTGGTAGATCTATGGTAGTATTTGGGGTAAGAATAAGTCTTATGGAAGTGCTAATCTAGCATCTAGATTAGCAGTCCATGTCAGCCTAGTGTTGAATGGTTCAACGCTTTAAATCTCAGCCGTCCGATCAAAAATAAATCTCTAACAATGAACCATTCCTCGAAAAGGTGGTTTTTCAAGCGCTGAATCATTTAGCGTAACTATCTAGCATGTTAGCAACTGGTAGGAGAGAGAACTAGTGTTAGACTAACTATCTAGCTAGTGTAGCACCTAGATTAGCAGTCAGGACTACCTCCTAAGTCTTACAGAGGTGCTAATCTAGCGATAGAGAGCAGATTCACGTCAGCCCAGATCCCGACTCGCTTGATCAAAAATAAATCTCTCATTTAAACTATTCCGCGAAAAGGTGGTTTTCAAGCGCTGAATCATTCGACGTAACTCATCTAGCATGCTAGCTCACATGCTAAGCAACTGGTAGGAGAGAGCACTAGTGTTAACTTTTTTTCCACACTTTTTTTTGAATTGCAACACTTAAGTGCTAATCTAGCACCTCCAATCTAGCCCACAAGACTAAGTCTTAACTTTTTTGTTGCATTTTTCTTTTTGAATTGCAACACTTAAGTGTTAATCTTGCACCTCCAATCTATCCCATAAGACTAAGTCTTAGCCTTATAAACTCAGAGTCTATAAAAGAGTTCATTATCTAAGATTAATGAAAAGAATCAGATCGTTTCAATCGATCAAACCGTGTTCGTTGAACCGAGAGGCTTGATCCGTGAGGATCTTGACATTACTACTATATCTAACCTATTCTTGTTGTGAATCACTTCTAGGTTCATAACACATGGATATCCTGATCCCTATTTCCAATTTTATGTGTAGATTCAGTATCTTCAATCTCTGAAACTGCACTAGAAATCAATTTTTGTATACTACCAAAATTGGGTATCATATCTCGGAAGTTTGTGACATCGATCTCTCTACAACTTCTGAAATGGTAAACTTAAATCTGCTGGAAATTCATTATGATGCCATTTTCCTCATAAAATATAAAAATGTGAACATCTTAAAGGAAAAACAATACACAGAAGAGAGATGAACAAGAATTCGAAACAAATTTCATAGAAAATACAACCATATTTGACAACAATTTAAAATACAAACACTTCCTCAACAGCAAAATTTCTATCACCCTCATCTTACCTATTTTTTTTTTTTTTTTTTTTTTCCAATTGCATCCAGTACTTCTAGCTTTTCCTCAGCCTAAACCTTTAATTCTTCAAACTTGGACTGAAATCCGTCACCCTAACCTAATCACCTTCAGTGGAATAGCAGCATGATCTACCGATCCCATAACGTCTCTTTCTTTTACACAAAAAGACGGAGGAAAAAAAGGAAAAACTCTATGGAGGTAATAGAGGAGCTATAAGTATGAAAACCCAATGAAGAAGAAGGAACACATGGGAACACAAAATTTTACTTATTTGAGAGGAAAAATCATAATGTGTTACTATATTTTTGTTGTTGTTGGATCGAAGATTTTGAAATCGGCATCCATGATTGGATTGTGATAACAGAGATCTGCTATCTGTTAATTTTAAGGGTTTCTTACTTTCTTTCACATCAAAGACGGCGGAAGGAATATTTTTAAACTTATAATAAAACAGAGATGTTCCCTTTTAGATTAGGTTTAATTGTGACCGTAGATGAGTTTTTATAATTTGTTTTGACGGACAATGCGTACCCTATGCCTGACCGTGATTTCTGACCAGCATACTTCTCACATACTTTGTTTCGTATACGTAGAAGGTTTAAACCTCCAAATTGAATTTCTGAGTTGCGTTGTTTTTCGGCTGTCCGATTTGAATCAAAACATTTCCTGCCAATTTTGAGCAATTATCATGCGCAAATTGGGATGCTAAGGAGCAGTAGTACTGGCTTGGTGGTCTGGTCTATCACTCTACCATTCGAGGTCAACATATTGAATATGCCGACAACAAGTGTAGTCATTCTTAAGAATGAATCAAAACTGTAAGTTTTTTCAAGCTATTCTGAGAGACAAAACTGTAAGTTTCAGCGAGAATACAGCCATTAGTTTCACATGTTTCATTGCATGTTGAGACACACACTTGTAACTCTTGGGAATTTTACTAGATAACTATAACAAGAAAATGCTTCAAATGCAGGGTACCCAGTCTGGTGTTCAACAGGGTTAGTCATTTAAACTAACTATTTGATCATAAAGACATTCAATTAAACCAAAAAACGACAACGATAGATATTGTATAGGAGTATAGATAAATAGACAATACGAGCATGGGTGATTGCTGATGCTTATTGGTAGCTAAAATATTCTAACAT